>JAVTVY010020844.1:0-76286 GCA_036873755.1 Hanleya hanleyi
AGTGGATAAGGGAAATCAATGCAGTATCAGATATCATATGACCACTGTTAATTAATTGTTTGTTTCTCGTAACCTTGCTGGTAAAAATATACATGCTGAGCGCGATAATTATTAATTATTAACTTGCAAACCATTTGTGTATAAATATGAAGAAACTGAGCAAGTTTTACTCATGAAAATGTAAATCCTTCGTGGATTTTAATTATCTGCCCTCAAAATATAGATGAGGGCTGGTTACGGGAAACGGAACATTAATTATCAGCGGCCTATGCTATCTGAAAATATCAGCATATGGGGTCGGGCGAGGTTCAGTTTCGAGATACAGGGTGGATTTGGCTTAATGTCACACTCAAGTTTGTTTCACTCATATGGTGACAGTCATAGTGGACTAGTGTAGTCAAGACAGTATCCGATATCATGCTATCTGAAAATATCAGCATATATGGAGTCGGGTGAGACTTAGTTTCAGAAATAGAGGGAATTAGGCTATGTTCCGAATGTGGGGAAGAGGGGAGATACCCCCCGGGTGCAGTGAATGGGTGGAGCCCATGCAGCATCTGGTATGGCATCTGAGAATATCAGTATATGGGGTCGGGCGAAGCTTAGTACACATGATACATGGTAGAGCTCAAACTTTTACAAAATCTTGAACACAAAACTTGTATCCTGAAATGTTGATGACGAACAACCAGCCAGCCAGACATCAAGCCATAGGACGGCTATTGCTTCGCAATCCGTCCAAAAACTGAATGTACATGTTAGTCTCCTTTGGAATTCGTTCTGCACGAATTGAAGTGTTATTCTTGGTGCATTGTATTACTAAATTTTGGAATGAAATCCATACTCTGTAATTGAGGTTACAATATCAAACAAGCAATAAACAGATGTATGTGAAAAGACAAGCCCAAAAACCAAGAGGCTTTCTGTTGCCAGGTGTTTGAGACAACTGGACTTTGACCATGAGCCATAAACTGTCCTCAACTATTTCATGGTTTTCTCAAGACTGTCCATCATATTAACATTTGATGTCAACCCATATTCAAAGTGTTAATGCATGGACACAAAATATCTTTTCTTTACTTTGTTTCTTTACTCGAAGTTGTGGTGAAAGCGATATTAAGGCTGGACATATGCAGGGGTCAAAATATTCAAGACAGGTGGCCAAAATGTTTACCTGTCATCTTTAAGAATTACCTGAACATGCAATCGTAACATGAACATGTAACTCGAGATTAATGACAAAGTTATGTTGCAAGACACTAATAAATTAATGACACCTTGTTTACTTGCACTTATTAGCAGGTGTTTTGAATGAATTTTGTTGAAGATATATTTTGAACACCAAAACAAAATTATTGGCTACCTGTCAATAGAGACAGGTACTTTGTTTCTCTACCTGTCTCTTTCAAAAAATACCTGTCAGACAGGTAAACCGGTGTAAATTTCGACCCCTGATATGGAATGCTGCAGTAATCTTTATGAATAAATGGGGGCCCTGGGGGGGATGTGGTTTAATGTAACACTCAAAGTTATTTCACCAATATAGTTACAACCAGTTTGAAATCGGAAGCCGGAGTATCCGGAGTGAACCATCAGCCGTCGGCGAGTAACGGGCAGACTTTCACACATGCACCAGCAGGGCTCAAACACAGGCCGTTTCAGCAGTGTGGGGCTAGCGATCACCAATCACCCACTGAGGCCCCCCCCCCCATGAATCGGTTATTGGATCAGCCCACACAATTCGGAAAACTCGCCTCGGCAAAAATTATGTCATATTAAAGTAATTCCTATTTATCACATTGATGTTAAATTGTGTTGAGGTGATCTGATTATGCTACGGCATTTACCTCGGCAATTGCTGATTGCCGAGGTGAATTGTGTGGGCTGTTGGATTATCATGGATGGTAAAGCTTTCTGATAACTGGACAGTTTGCATGTTAGGACAACCTGGAAATTACAATATACATTGCTATGAAAAGCACCAGGCTAAAAATTGTTATTCCAATCGAACTGTTAGTGTTACTCGCAGAAGTCTGGAGCCATTTACTTGAGGGATTATTATCTGGATTTGCAAATATTACCTTCTGATAGTTCATTGCAAGTCTGCAGTTCCTCACAGAGCCCACCGCTCTCTTCACTCTTGTGACATCTTTGCGATCTTCAATATGTTTGGTACATATCGGCTTTGTTAGAAGTTTCGATCCCGTGTCCTCTGAATATAGCATCGCAAATTCTTGATCAATCTGAAAATGAATATGTATTTACATAAATATTAATTGACAATTGACTGGATAGGACTGTTTGATGGAAATCAACGAAGCAATACTTGATTCCACTGTGACCGAGTATATAAAAAAATTTCCAATTGCCTGAAGGCAGGGTTGTCCTGCATGCGTATTTCAACAGAAGAAGTCACAAGAAGAACAAGAATGCGATCCTCCCCCAGACCTGCATGCCGAATCAAACAGGTTGGGGAAAATACCTTGATCGAGGTATTTACCTTGATAGGGGTATAACACCTCGATCAAGTTATAGGCATATATACCTCGATGGGTATAGGGCTATGTCAGCTTCAGTTTTTATATATTTATGGAAAATGCGAACATCCCCACATACCCCGGACTGCATGGATCTTTCAACAGCATCTATGGCTTCATTGTTGGAATGTTCCATGATTTCCATCAACTTATTGCTTCGTTTTATGCGACTATGTAACCATTCAAATTAGCCACTCTAAGTCTAATATTTACAAAATGAAACATGGCTTCAAATGACATATTCGGTGAAATTCATTCTGTAAATGAAAATAGCATGGGATTCATACTTCGATCTCAAAGTCGTATCCAAGTTGCATGAATGTAGATGCATTGACTGATGAATACATTAGATTAAATTGTCTGATGCAATGCACAATCTCCTAGCATGCACACACATGGCAGGGTCATAATGCCCAGAGCAGAGGTCTGTTTTTATGTGCACATGCTAGCAGTTTAGATTATGTGTCTTGCTAGCAGTTTAGATTATGTGTCTGTCAGTTTGCTTTGATTTATTAACTCAGCCTCTCAAATCCTGCAATTTGTGTATGATCTTTACATGGAAATATGCCACCACATGCCATTTTCATTTAGAAAATATATTTCACCGAAGATGTCATTTGAAGCTAGGTTTCATTTTTGAAATTTTGAAGTGGCTAATTTCAATGATTAGTACGCATAAAACGAAGCAATAAGTTGCTGTGAAAATCATGGAACAATGAAGCCATAGATGCTATTGAAAGATCCATGCACTCTGGGGTACGTGTGGATGTCCCTTTTTGATAAATACATAAAAACTGAAGTTGACATAGCCCTACACCCCAACGAGGTATTGGCCTCAAGCATGTCGAGGTGTTTTCCCCAACCTTTAAATAATAAAGACTTTAGGTATGCGAGCAGGGAAAGACATATGTTCAGTGGTAGGGCAGTCAGGGCTCGAAATTCCCACAAGCCCGGCAGCCCGTGGCTGGTGAATTTAGAACTTGTCTGGTTGAATTTAGTTCTGAAGCTAGCTAACCAGCCACTCTGTAATTCAAGAATTTCAGCTCAGTGTAATGAACTATACCTGTTATGATCTCTGTTCTATGATCGCAAATGAATAACACACGATAATGTTCATAACTTCAACAACTGTATTTAGCTGAACAACTTGGGCGGAAGTACATTAGAGACCAGTGCGCATGCTCACATAGAGGGTACCTTAAAGTTCTGACTGGGAACCGGAATGGATTAAGGACTAGCTGTAATATCACAACATCCCCTTTTCTCTGAAGATTTATATAATCAAAATATATAAAAGGGAAGTGTATGACTAGACAATTAATTCTATCGATATGTGAGCACCGTACTGTAATTACGCGATTACAGTGAAATAAAGTTTTGATTAGATATTGAATTATTGTATTCAGTTGGTTATTGAATAGTTCAGTTCTTCTGATTTCAGTTCTTCAGTCGTGTTAATTTGTGGCTCAATAGGTGACGTAACCTTAATCAAAATTGTCAACTTTATATTCTCGTTAACTACCGTATTAAAATTATGGATAACTGATACCATATGAAAAGTAACAATTAACTTATCTACAGATAAACTCAATGATCGTCATAATAGACGTCAGTTCATGAGTTCGCAAGATACGTGCCCAGATTACATGTCCATGACTTGTGGTGCTTTTACGATTCGGCCACTGCGGGTTGTATAAGCCGAACTATTGGATTGACCAGATGCCAAACTACCCTTCTCGACAGATGAAGGAGGGCGAATGGCCATACTGCCCTTCACAGATGGTAAAGGAGGGCCTTCAGCCTCACTACCCCCAGAATTGAGAGAGCTGTTTCTGGTATGATGCCATGAGGTTACATCTGATGATGGCTTCCATTTATCCGAACTCCATGAGGAGGGAAAATATTGCGTGTGTTATTCATTTGCGATCATAGAACAGAGATCATAACAATACCAGCCCGATGGTCTAGCAAAGTTTTATGGTAAATTCATGCCCTGGGGCAGGGCTTGTTTTTTCATGGAAATCCGATTCCCGTCAGCACTCCGGCAAAATAATTTACGGGAATCCAACAGATTCCCATAAAATAGAAATGATAGCATTGGATTCTCGTGGATTCCCATAGAGCTGGGTTGCGAGAATCTACATGTATTTGAATTCCCGTGAATCTTAGTATTAAAAAAATGGTAAAATTGGTCGAGTCCCGAGCGGGATTCGAACCAGCGACCCACAGAGTAATGCACCTAACAGCTAGCACTATATGTCGGCGATCTAAACCACTCAGCCATCGAGCTTCCCACAAATTAGAAGGTAGCAGACCGGCAGTATTGAAAGCGAACACAGATTACCCCTCCGATGATCGTAATGACATAGCTTCCATATAGCTGAATACATACGAAGCTTTATTTTCTGTGGCTTAAAAAGTGATCGTAAAACAGTATTTTTTTGAGTCGACCAATTTTCAGCACTAGAATCTGTGCTAGACTAAGACAGTGTAATCCCAGAACTAACGAAAATAATGTTATATGATCACTTTCTAAATGACAAAGGAATATATCTTCCTATACAGTTCCTGTCAAATGTAGAAGATGACACTGATTTACTGGAAATGACGCGAGTTGGCTGCCATTTCACTGTGAACATTAGTTCGCAGATAGGGAGGGGTGGTCGAAGGAAACCAATGACTGCGCCCCGTGTCACATGACATAAACACATCTGTCGAAATGGGATTGTCGTCCGACTTGCGTGGAATGAACATGATAGTCATCAATCATGCTACCTATATTGGTCGGTGATAAAATGGACTTCCCGTGTGATGAAAACTAGAAGTATATACCCTGGAAAGCAATTAAAAAAAAAAAAATACTTCCAACTACACCAAGAAGTAGAAATTTTGACAGACAAATTAAACTTCCCCCACACATAAGCAATCCACATAGAAAGTCACCACATGCTCTGAACGCGCGCATGTGAGAGGTGCACGAGATTTGATCTGTACGAGAACCGATCCAGAACCCGTAATTATTCACGAAAATTGTATAAAAATGACGCCTGTAATGTCTCATTTTTCCGGGGCTCTTACTGCAGGGTCAACACACTCATACTTCACTCCTTGGCAAAACTGAAAAAAAAATGAGAGGTTCTTTGTCACGCCCAGGCACCAACAGGCAACACATATTTGTTCATTCAATTACATCGGATGTGTTATGTTACCACCCATGACAATTTAAACATAATAGTATGGGGATTTTCCAGATCTCCGTTTAATCATAATTTACTAGATAATCACAGATCGGAACTGAGGATAATCCGAAAGGCCTAGGCCTAAATGTTCACATTTCAGCTTTCTCGGTTCAGTTGCACTCGGTGACTCGCTCGATGATGGCGCGAACAAGGATTGCCAACACCCGAATCAGAGTGCCGGAAAGGAGAAGAGCATCAAGATCAACAATAACAACAAGTTAATAATGTATTCAATCAGTTACAAAGAAAATTAACAAAATAACAACAACCAAACTTACCGAAACGGCACGTTGAATTTTCCCACACACAGCCGGCAGGCTCATGCTATCCAGCAATGGCAGAAGTATCACGTGAAGCAAGAGCCAATCAGATTACTCACTGTCTCCGAGCGCCACCGTGCATGGCGCGAAAATAACACAACATTGTTTAGATGTTGTTAAAATCCGAAGAGTTTTTAAGATTATGACACTTTAAATGTTATAACACTAGTATTCAACATTTTAAAGTGTTGTATTGAGTATAACACTTAGAAAATGTTACCATTACAACACTTGTGTTTTAAGAGTGTAGGAAACGACCCGCACTCCTCTCGAAATATCCTGACGACGCCCATGGTTCTCCCATTTTTTTTCTGGACGACTTTGTGTGTACGAAGGAGTACAAAGACAAAGGGATCAATCATCCAAGAGATTACAATTACAGTGAACAATGGTCACATATTTACCAGCATAACCTGTCCAAAAACAGACCGACGAATTTATGCATAGTCGATTCTTCTCTTCTATTTATATCTCCCTCTGCTTTCCTCTTGCTATTTATTTATTTCAAAATATAGCGCTTGTAAAGATCTTAAATGGACTAAGAAACGTACCGTGAAATTTAAATATTGAGTTGATGGGCCGCGATATCCGCATGGAAAGCGGCCCCTGAACTACAATTTTAACCCCCCAAAAACACACGATTTGTTACTGAAGAGCCGTCAAAGCGGCGTTACCGATTTAGCAAATATACAGCTTATAACACACATATTTACCACCGTGTCTGTGGTTATATAATTAATATGAAAGCTATTTATACCATTTTAGTTCGCATGAATTTAACAGATATATTTTTCAATTAATAAAATGACCTAATATCAGATTTTATACACCAGAGAAGGCAAGTAAATGCTCTTGATCAATGTATGTCCCCTGACTGAATAAGGTATACATCCAACAGATGTAACTCTCGGCATCAGTTAGCGAAACTTTATCACTATTATATCTGAATATGCCGATATTCTGTCTAACGCTCTAAAAAAAGTTGAAGCTGGACATGGCATGTCGATGAAGATGATAGAGAGCGGTATGGATGATATTATACACTCAAATGAAATGAAATTTATTTCATCAATAATATATAACATCCTAAATAATTTATATCACATATACATCGGCAATATTAATACCACTTGAGGCTTGTTTTATCCATTTTTGTCGAAACTATAGTGCTTCACAGCGGATGAATAAAATAACATATTTTGCTTTATTCCATGGATCCTAATGTGTTACACAACCATCTATTGCGTAAAACACTTTAGCGTTAAACATACTTGCATTGTGTAATCGATGTTTTTCCTTTGATATCTTTTTGAGAAATGTTTAACAGAGTAGATGCGGATTTAACCATATCTGGTCAGGGCGATTTGGAAGGCCTGGGGAGGACATTTCCCCCCCCCCCCCCCGGTAAATATATGTCTTATCCCTTGAGCTAGAGGGCTGAAACTTACCACACCGTACCCTTGGGTCAAGCTCTACCAAGAATGTAAAAAAGGCATGTTAGGTCGATTTTTTGGTCAGATTTTTCGAATTTTTCCTTTAATTTGTTTTCTTCGCAAAAACTGCATGATAAATTATTAAATCATAATCTGATGTGAAATACAATAGTTTTCCCCACTTTTCCTGAGAGAAAAGCAGATATTCTGAATAAAATCACTTTTCTGGTACCCACATGGCCACCATTTTGAATTTACCCATGACCGTCCTGTTAGGGATGACAGATTGAACGAGCAATCTGTGCACAAATCATACTTATAATATGAAAAGGGTAACAATAATAGTGTGCGATTATACAAAACTATGGAAAGAACCGATCTACTGTGAAATAATGTATGGATAGGCCTGTAAGAAAGGATTACAAGCGTCTGGTCCGTCATTCATAATTCAGCCGTCGTCCATTAAAGAATATCCGCGTCCATAACCCAAAGACCTATTCCATATAACAGTATTAGCACCAAATTCAAAAAGACAATCATAGTATACATAAACATAGGCTAGTTTCCTGCAAGAGAGAAGCGGTCAACAGTTTGATAACCAATCATTCGAGTCAGTATAAGAATATGCAGCGATGATGATATGATGGATTGGAGATGAATCGTGCTATTTATCGTTCATTGGTATAGGACACTGTTAACGAACTGTTGGAATCAAGCATAAAATTTCACCATGTTGAATAATCGTAGCTATGAAAGCGAGCTGTAAACGCCCTCTGGTGCCAGCTGACGCCATCTGGTGGAAGTAGTGGCCCATCTATCATATCTCGTCAACTAGATGGTCATAAAATCTGATATTTTTGGAATATTTCGTTTTGAGCTTAGATTTTAGTCCATCAACTGATTACAGATGTATTGTGGATTATGATCAGGAGTAAAGATAGTTGTCCGGAAATGTTGATCGACTATATATATATGTATACTCTGGGTTTTCTCTTTTTTTCTTTATGGTAATGCTGTTATATGTTTAGGCCTTTAGATTATGGACGCGAAATTTCTTCAATAGACGACTGAATATTGAATTATCCAGACTAGACGCTGGTGTTCCACCCTTTTTTCATGGCTTAGCAGTATTGTCAAATCACATGATCTTTTCACAAAATACATTTGACGTTGTTCGCCGAATCGTCTAATCGGTAATGGCAAACAAGCTGCCAAATAACAAAACAATCATCAATATAAAGTTTTTTGCCAAACTGGGCAAGTCTGTTTTTTGTACATCTGAACTAAAAAGAAGAAGAAGAAGCATCATTTTGCTTTGGGCAGTTGATTTACCAATTCGGAATCCCAATTTTGTCATAATTTGGACGCAATGTCAATCAGAACATCTAGATGATCTCTAACACTTTAAATGAAGGTTTAATGAGGTTCACCATGATAGGACTAAATTCAGGCATATATGTATGTGTGGTAATGTATTCAAACTTAAATTTGTTCATATTCTTTCGAATGTTCTTTCAAATTATTAGATTTTTTCTTCCTTTTTTGTACTTTTAGGAAGTCCGTGTATCTGACCATATTAAACATTTTCTTTTCCACTTCTGGCAATCCTTCTAGTTCGTCCATTTCATTTTTCTATTATTTTCTGAAAATCAAAATTTATTCTGATTTTATGCACGTGTGATTTTGAGATGATGTTCAAATTGGCATAGAATGTCAGTTTCATCTTGCGAAGCAAAAAGAACTGCCAGATTTTGGGAATAGATAGCGATTTTTTTTAAAAAATTTACTCTTGCAAGTGATTGTTCTTGATCAAGCGAGTACACGTGGGTCCCCTGGCTGACTAGTGTACCACTTTGCTGTGCTCACGTTTTCTGTAATAGGGAATTTGGTGCGTCCACGTGGTCCAACAGATTTAGCTGTCGGCATCATTTAGTGAAACGTTGTTACTGTTATATCGGAAGGGGCCGATATTCTGTCTAACGTCTAAAAGATGAAACTGGATATGACGTGTTGGAGATAATGATAGAGAGCGGTATGAGTGATCGTATACACTAATTTGAATTGAAATACAGGGGTGAATACAAAAAAAAGTTGCTTTACTTCATGGATACTAATGTTTTACACAAGCATCCATTGCATAAGATACATTAGCTATAAATATATTTGCATTGTGTAAACGATGCATTTTTGCATTTCTATATCTTGAGATACTAGAATATGCATAGGGTAACAATAATAGTTTGCGAACATAGAGGGAACCAATCTATTGTAAAATAATGTATGAACAGGCCTGTTTGAAAGGATAACCAATCAGTTGAGTCATTGTAAGAACATGCAAAAATGGCTTTGCAATGATCAGATGATGGACTGTTTATGAATCTAAGCGAGAAATTATTCTTCAATGTCTAGTGAGATAGGACATTGTTAGTGAACTCTTGAAATCAAGCATGATATTTTGTATCACAGATTTCACCATGCTGAATAATTGTAGCTATGAAAGCTTGATATAAACGCCCTCTGGTGCTGGGTGACGCCATCTAGTGGAAGTAGTGGCTCATCTATCATATCTCATCAGATAGATGGTCATAAAGTCTGATATTTTTTAAATATTTAGTTTTTATTTTAATCCATGAATTGATTGCAGATGTATTGTGGATTATGATTAGGAGTAAAGATAGTTGTCCGAACATGCTGAACGGTCCTACGCTCTTTGTTCGTTGGAAATCTAGAACATAGGCATGTTTTTTGTTGGATTTAAGCACCAGAGTGTAACTCTAATACTTTTCCATTGAGTCATCGGAGTAGACAGCCAAATTGTATTTAACATTTTTATCCAATACGCTTCACTCTTGTGGGATAAGACCACCATGACAGGACGAAATTCAATATCATTCATTGGGCATATATGTACATGTGGGGTCGATGTATGTGCTTTCAAAGCCCGAATTATTATATTTTTATTTTCTATCAATCGGACTAGACCAACAGTTTTGTATTTAAGTTTTCTTGTGTGATTTGTTCATTTTATATTTTGTATCGATACTTGACCATCATTAATAACAATACTTCGGGATCATGAGATAATTTGTCAGACCCTACATCGGTTTAATTGATTGCCATTTCCTGTTTTACCTCATATACATGCTGAAGGAAATCTATGAGTGAGCCAAACTCTGTATTTCTGTTTCTTGTCTGTTTCATGATTCAATCAACTGAACCGTCATTTGTTCAATATAAAAAAATATATATTGAAGACATAGCTCCATAAAAACAAATTTCACTCTTCAGTAGCTATATCTCTGTGCGTTTTTAGAATGTTACTTAACCTATAAATGGAAGCAAATCTATTTGATGTGCATGAAACTGGATTACACGGATATAGAACTACATGTACATCTTCAAGAGCACAGTAAATAGTGGAACAATAGCGGGGAAAAACTGATCGAGGGATATCATACACAAACATTCTGCCCATCCAACGTTTTTTTTAAATTTTTTATTTTATTATATACACAAATACATGATGTACATCACAGAACAAAAACACAGTTACGATAATGGATACGTACAAACACACATTAGACGGACATTATATACAAACGTACATATTAACAAAATACGTCCTTAATCACTATTCGACAACGATAAGTTCTATAAGGATATTTGCATTTACAGAATTGTTTGTGTATCAAAATGATTCCCAATCATCATCCATTTTGTTTGAAACTTGTCAGATGTGTTACTGATAAGGGAACTATATTTTTCGACTTGATAATTACTGCGAATTTTATTCTGAAGTGCTTTCAAATTTAACTCGGAATTTTTTAATTTATTACTGTAAATGTGTCGTTATTAACATAAGAGTATTCAGACATTTTTGCCCACCATCCCAACCACACACAATTCTTTCAGGAGTAATATTTACCTTTACATTGATACTCAAAAACCACTGCTTTACTTCATCCCAAAAGTGCCAAACTTTAATACATCCAAACAATAAATGTTCAATCGTTTCTTTTTTGATCTTGCAATAGGAACATAAGTTGTCTGTTCGCTTCCCAATAGTATGTAAGTACGACTTTGTACATAAACTCCTGTGTAGGATCTTATACTGCAAATTTCTTAATTTTGTGTATCCAGTGCTGGAGAATGTACTTTTATAAGTATTCGTCCAGTCAATTTTCCCATTTAGAATTTCTTCCCATTTATTCGCCGATTTTACCACTAGCCCATCTTCCTTATTAAGTACATCGTAGAAAAGTCTACAGCCTTTTGTTTGTTTTATCAAAAGGTTTTTTTCCAAACCAATAACTGGAGTATACAACATAACATCTTCATATTTTTGAAGTATCTCAGTTTTCCATTTTCTATTAATATTTGAAACCACACGGGTATAGTCTAAATAGGTTCCTCTGATATTGTATCTGCTTTTTATATCATGGAATGATAAAAAAGCACCATCGGGTCCGAGAATGTCACGAATGTACCTAATATTATTGTTGTACCAATGTTGGATAAAAAACGAAGGTTGTTCGCAGTTACTATTGAACAAAAGTGGTTCATTTACTATATCATTTACTTCTCGTGGACTTAATTTTCGTCTCAAATGATACCAAGCATGGAATGCATCTCGCCAGAAAGGATTTGAGATATCTTTAAGTACTTTTTTAAGGTAGTCATTCCCCAAATTCCATATATTTTGCAGGGTATTCGAGTCAATATTTACAAGATCTTTCCATTTTCTGGTATGTAGCAAAATTCTTCTTATCCAGGAGACTAATCCAACGTTGATGCAATGACAACGCATCTTATTACACATACAGGTAGCCAACAGATGTGGATCAAAATATTCAAAATTTATTAAAATCGGTTGTTTTAAAACTCATTTATACATATGCGATGATTTAAAGTACTAAAATCTGAAATCAGAAGAAATTCCAATTAAATCAAAATTTATGACCAATTAGGAAGGATAGCCCTTTAGGAAATATATCTCTCTTGCTATGAATACCATTTTTAATTCGAGTTTGTTAGGAGTACAAGTCTAATCCAGATTCAGTCTCTCTTATTTGGAAAAATAATGGTGTTTATTTCCTTTCATATTTGATTAACCACTGGTGCGTCCAGGTGACGCCAGTGGTGGGTGTATTTGTCAGTTCACAAAAGGAGATAAGGTACGATAAGGCGGCATTTTGGCCTATAAGTGATGCGGTTGAAATCGAAAAAATAAAATGTCCTAAAATTATTGTGTTACGACAAGAGAAAATATATGTACACAATATGTGAGAGTTTTAGCACGATGGCATTATAGTTATAGTTGTGACATGAAATTGAAATCCGCAGCTTCTGCTATTTCGTAAAAAAGGGATCTAAGTCGAGCCTTTTAAACACAAAGTTAGACACGTATGATCCCCTGGACCAAAACGCCATTTAACCTGGTGATTTGCTGTGGCATTGGATCTCCGCTGCTGGAAAACTTTTTGGTCCACGGTGAACTTCGGACTTCACGACGTACCTATAATCATAATCGAGTTAGAAACTTAACATATTGTGTACAGATATTTTCTCTTGCCATTTCATTAAACAGAAATATTTTAGGATGTATTATTTATTCGATTTCAACGGCACCACATATAGGACAAAATGCCGCCTTATCGTACCATCTCCTTTGATGATTGTCTCCTAAAGTGGACAGGCATTTGAGGCGCATAGCCACAGAACTATAGTAACGAATGAAACAATAGTTGGGTGTTATGCAAACATGATCTCGTTTACGTACACAGCTAAAATATTACAATATAGCATAATATTATTTAGCATACTGGGCATCTGGTCTTAAAAGGACACATCTTGGTCTAAATAAAAAATAACTGAGATAACGTATCCGGAATTAAGAAACATGCTGCCAATCGAAGAAAAACATCTCAAAGAGATAAAAGAAAAACAATAGTGAGACTTTGCTTTACTGATAGATTAAGTAGTAGACAGTTGATTTGCAGATCGACAAGAAGATCTACGAGAGATGTATATTAGGTTATACATGTAAGTAAGAAAAATGTCTTTCGATTATGAACGCGGAAATTCTTTTGTGGACGACTGCTTGAACATAGAATGTCGGATCTGAGGCCTATAACTGAAATGTTAAGAAGGAGATAGAATTGGAATTCAACGGACAAATTTCGTATAGAATGTTTTCTGTGGTCCTTTCTCGAACATAACTATACATAACTGGGAATTAATGTAGAACGGACATCAATATTAATCTCTTCATATTAATATATTGTAAAACATATGTATGTATTTCCTATCTGGACTAACCCAATCAAATAAAATCTGGAGAGAGATTTGCCTGGGCCTGTTACACCGGTATACTAATACAGTGGGGGTCGTCGCTTTTTCACATAATTGGTATAGGTCTGGATGTCGATGACCGATCCAGCTGTCATACCGTGAACTCTTCAACCCGTGTCGATTTCAGGTACGCGACTTGCGGGTGTTGCTTGCTTCGATTAATTGGCGGGCCAAAGCATTTATTGTCGGGTATAGGGGTGCTAATCCAGTTTTAAATACACGAAAATATCTTTCTTTTTCAGAAAACATCTCCACATTGTGCCGTTTTCAGTATGGTAGAATAGAAATAATTCCGTGTTTAGTGTGGTAAAACTTCTAGAATAGATCGGGCTGGAGTCCTAGAAGTTTTACCACAGAATAGATCGGGGCTACAATAGGATGAGTCTAAGTTTGGTCACTACAACAGGAATTATTTCTTTAACAAACAATCCTTTACATACGCAAATATACAAGCCATGCTTTGAATATTAGCAACGTTATAGATGGTCACATTAAAGTGATATTTCTCTTAATATTTGGACCATTGATAGGTCAAAAACTTATTAAAATATTTCAGTCAAAAATTATTTAATAATTTATTTTCTGAATTTTTAATTTGCAATCTTACTGACGGTAACTCTAATTCCAGAATTGTATCTGTACACACATGGGATAACGATTATCAACACAAAACCGACCCTCCCCCTCTTGTAGGGGAGGAATAAAAGCAAAAATTTACCTCTAATATATATATCTCCAGTTAGAATCTGATGAATGCCCTTTCATGCAGTTATTTGACAAACCAGACCAGTGTTTCTTTGCAGTGATTGAATTTTGTGAATATATTGCCATAATTTAATGTACGAGCTTATTGCCGAGAACGATCGCTGATGTGGGGAGGGGGGGAGTCAATAAATGGAATGCGAAAATAAACTTTTCCACAGCACAGAATTTACCGCCAAAAGGCTTGAAAATAACTGTACTGATACCTTAGAATAACTTAATTCTTTATAGTAGTGAGGCAGTATTATGTTTAGGCTGGAAACTGAAATACTAGCTCGATCGCCCGCAATATACTCAAATGTATACGTTTAGGATTGAAAACATTGTATCCGACCTGGGAAAGCAGAAAATTGGCTGAAATAGGCATTTATCTCCGATTCTGCGCCTCTCTGGTGAAAAAAAGTACTTCAACATGTGACAATGCAGAAAGTCCGATCTTTTTTCTTAGAGGTCACAAACCAATAAATAATCGCATTAATTAATAAGTAGTAAATTGGCAGGGCACATCTTCAGAAAACTATGTTCCCTAATATTCACCGCCACAAATGACCCACCATGCTAGGTAGCTCAGCCTTTCCCCTCACACATACAAAAAATCAGCTTGCATTTTCCACCATTTTTCGAGATAAGACCGCCAGAAATAGGGTTATCCAGCCCGAAACCATTACGGCAAATTTCGGAGGAGGCCAATCAAACTGGCCCAGATTTTTTTTGGATTAAAATATGAAAAGGTGGTTTTGATATATTTGAGAGTCATTATATATTATAAAAACATTTTAAAATGCGTCACAGACCATTTCTGGCCCAATCAGGTGTAATGGCCAATCAATGTTCGCCGGAAGTCAAGTCCTGATAATAATCTTACACCCAGAAACTTCACTGGAGGTTTGTGACTGATAGCTCTCCCCGATTAAACGTTGTTATGACAGCTGACAGCAACAACGCCGAGATCAAAGCTTTTTTCTTCGTTCGATGTTCATTTCTCGCACAACGATATAAAATATTTGTTTTTGTATAGGTTTCACTGGGAAATTTCTTCAGTCTGATTTGTTGACACTCCGTATTGTTAACATGCATTATTCGAGCACATATATAGCTATATTTAAACGAACATATGGGAATGTGTTTTACCTCGAAAGAAGAGAGTATTTGAGTTGAGTTTAGTGTATTGATCATCATCTGATCAACGACCACTGTATGTACATGTATGTATTGATTGGGACATTTTACCGTGTTTAGAAGTACGAAATAGTTCATCGCGTAGTTATGTACTTGACTGGAATGCGCAAACTACTATTGATTTATGTAGGTATAAAGACGCAGTTCAAAGACGTATGTCGGAACTATCTATTCCCGTTGATTCTGTGTTATGTGAGATAACTGACTGTGGTGAACACCATCAAGATGACATTTCTGTGTATTACAATAGCATTGTTCAATGTCTCTCGTCTGCTGGTATTGAAACGCTAGCTAAGGTTAAAACCAACAAGGAACAAATTGTTCCTGGCTGGAATGACTGCGTTTCCGATCTACATCCGAACTGCTTTCCTTCTGTGGAGAGAGCATGGGAGTCCCCGTAGCGGGCCTATTGCGGATTATATGTGTCGCACCAGAAGACAGTTCAAATATGCTCTTCGTGCATGCAAGAAAGAAGAGATGAACATTCGAGCCGATAAAATGGCTGAGGCTTTTTCTGATAGGTCCAGTGATGATTTTTGGAAAGAGGTGAAACTTTCTAATTCCAAGTGCATGACTCTACCATGTCGTGTGGATAATGCTCAGGGTGAAACTGATATTGCCAACCTTTGGAGGGAAAAATTCAATAGTATTTTGAATTGCGTCACTAATGAATCTTGCAAATCTGAAGTTTTATGTGCCTTGGAACAATACAACAGTGGATTTCCTAATGTACCTATTCTCTCTCCTGATTGTTTGCGTACTATTGTTAATGACATGAAACCGAAAAAATCGCCGGGTTATGACGGTCTGTGTGCTGAGCACCTAAAATATTCACCTGATGGGTTATTTATTCACTTGTCATTGTGTATCAATGCTATGTTTTTCCATGGTTGTCTTCCGAAAGAACTCACCTATGTTATTATTAATCCCATTGTCAAAAATAAATCTGGGGACATAACTCAGTCAGACACCTATAGGCCCATAGCAGTTGCCACAGTCATATCGAAAGTTATCGAACTTTTTATGCTTCAGATATGCGAAAAACAATTGTATAGCTCCGATTTTCAGTTCGGTTTTAAAGCAGGTCACTCTACTGACCAATGTATATATGTTTTCAAGGAAGTTGTAAATTTGTATCGATGCAATGGTAGCCGTGTGTTTGTATGTTTTTTAGATGCTAGCAAAGCTTTTGACAGAATCAACAATTGGACACTACTTAAAAAGTTAATTGATCGTAATATTTCTGTGTTTTATCAATATTTTGTATGCATGGTGTAGCTTACAGCTGTTTGCTGTTAAGTGGGGGTCCACTGTTTCCTCGTTTTTTGCTGTGTCCAATGGTGTTCGGCAAGGTGGTATTTTATCACCTTGTTCATTTGCGATTTATCTGCATGATCTGGATTTGTCATTGTCTGATGCCGGCGTTGGTTGCAACATATCTGGGTTGTTTATCAACCATTTACTTTATGCTGATGATATGTGTCTTATCTGTCCCTCGGCTAAAGCCTTGCAGGCACTCCTAGATTACTGCTCAGTATATGCTGATTCACACGATCTTGTATTTAATTCGAAAAAAACTGTCTGCATGTTATTCGTGCCCCGGTATTATAAGGATTTTCAGCGTCCTATTGTTAAGCTGAATGGTATGACATTGAAGTATGTAAACTGTTATACGTACCTCGGTCATATATTGACGTGTGAGTTATCTGATAATGTAGACATGGACTCACAGAGACGGAAACTCTGTGTCCATGCTAATTTATTGCTGAGAAAGTTCAAAGATTGTACTACTACTGTAAAGAAAGCCCTGTTTAAGGCATTTTGTTGTAACATATATTGCTCTCATCTTTGGAACGTGTACACCAGAACGACATTTAACGGCTTGAAAGTTATGTACAACAACACTATAGATATAGTTGTAGCGCCAGTACTATGTTTGCTATTAATAACATTCCCTCGTTTGGAGAATTGCTCAGGAAGACTGTACATTCGTTTAGAGCAAGAGTTATGTCTAGCGGCAACTTGTTGATCCGCTCAATCTGTAACTCTGATCTTCATGTGAACTCTCCTTTGTTAGCCAAATGGCAAGAGCTTTTGTTTAATATCAAATAGTGCTGTAATGCTCCTCGTGAGCATTGCAACCTCTTCTTTCTCATCACAACCATTTAATGTACTTATATGGACTTTTCGTCTGAAATAAAAAGTTATTATTATTATTATTACAAGAATATTTTTTCGCACGATATTAGCATGCTGTTTTCGCCGGCATTACATAGACATCTGACCTAAATAGTAACAAGGTGTAAATATATAACGGGTCTTACATACTTCTGATACTGATGTTTTGCAGAATAAATTACATCGTTCCACCTCTTTCCATTTCTCCTACTATAAGGCTCATAATTTCTTCTGATAAATTGGAAAGCAATTGTATCGGCCCAGCTGTTCGATTTGCGAATCTTATTCCACTTATCTTCGTCTTGTGGACCATGTTGTCGCGTCATACAAGGCCCCCACTTCAACAGCAATACTTAAAGAACAGTACAAGGCAGAAATAACTTGAACACGACTAGAGAAGAATCAAAACATGAGCGAATACTTGTGGTCACAAAAGTGTGCGCGTTTTAATTACGACTGAAGAAAGACATCTTCATTGCTACAAATACATGATCGCAATTGCAATCGCGATTTGCACGCAAGTGAATCGCGTTCAAAATTATGTTATTTCTGCCCTGTATTGTATGGCTAAGAAACAACACAACAGCCAAGAATCGATCGTGGTCCATGTGAATTATTGTCAGGGCTCAGTTTTATTGATTTTAGATGAAACACTGACCAAATACTCTTGACTAAAAGGCGTAAATACTAAAATGGCTTTACATTACTCGCCCAGAGTATACTTGAATATCCAGCATAGTCGTTACCAGCTGCAACGCTCAAATTTGGCGCGAAATCTTCACAATACATGATGTTGACCGTTATTTGTTCTTTAGTGCTGTTGAGCGACTCGACTGTCTCGGGCGAGATACATGAACAATTCAATGACCGACAGTGCACGGACCAACCACGATCTCACCTGCGCGAAACCTTGGTGTTCAATCATGGTGAAATATAGGAAGGGGCGGTAATATGAATACTAATGTAGGCGAGAGAGAGAGAATTATGGTTTATTAAGCTTCAACATTATTTCAGCTAAATGGCGATGATCAAACAAAATTCTAAGTTTGACTTAGTAACTGAGTAAACTAATGTGTTAAAACAGGCACAGACATTAAAATTTGTACAACAAATCGATCTCTCTCAAATAATCTAAAATACACAGCCAGAACAACGGTGTTGGCCGAACACCATTTTTTAGTGTTCAGGCCAGTTCAACACCAATAAGTGGTGTTGAGAAACGGTGTTGACATAATTCAACACCAAAATGTGGTGTTGAGGCCAGTTCAACACCAAAAAACGGTGTTGAGAAAATGGTGTTGACCCAATCCAACACTGAAAAATGGTGTCGAGACCAGTTCAACACCAAAAAACGGTGTTGAAAGAATGGTGTTGAAAATCTAACACTGAAAAATGGTGTTGAGACCAGTTCAACACCAAAAAACAGTGTTAAGAAAAGGGGGTGTTTCGACACCATGCCAGTTCAACGCCAAAAGCGGTGTTAAGTGAATGGTGTTAAAATTCCAACATTGAAAAAAACAAAGGTTATGTGAAACTCGGCAGGCTCGCCGTTTTGGTTTAGACCAAAATTTCAAAATTTAAGAAAAATGCAATTTGAACTCATAGTCTTGCCTATTTGTGGCGTGTACTTCCGCCAGCATGGCCGACATCTCGCAATCAGATCGCCTAGGGCGAACGCTCGCGCTTTGCGCTCGCATATACTCAAGATATTTAATCAGTCCAACTTGGCAGCTCTGAATGAGAGATTAGATGCTTGGACATATGGCTATTGAAATGTAGACCAGCGAATTGGATTTACAGATATACAGAGGAAAACGCTGCCCATCATGGGAAATTCATTATCTTTCTTCGGATTTTAGCCCAACAAGACATAATGATATGAGCATTTGGCTCGTTCTATAATCTGATAAATGGAGACAGATCAGCTACTCAACCATGCAGGCGCTCGACACTAGAAGCCCAGAAATGCAGCGAAAATGGCGAAATTGTATTGAAAGAAATACAGATCGATCAAGTTTATCAATGGAGATGATTAAAACGATATATATTACACATACTATCAAGTGATTTCCATTGGATTCCAAATTTTGCTATGGAACCTGTGACGTCATATCAATGCAATATGAATTTGTTTGAAAAATTACTTTATACCAAGCAAGTAGACCAAGAAGTTGGAATTTTCCAGTCATAATTGCCGTATACGTATAGAATAAACTTACTTGTACGTATTTTGCCGGTTTATTGCGACGCACATTGCGCTTTACTGCCAGCTTTTCATTGGAAAAAGAAACACAAATTTGCAAATGACGGACGGATTTTACGATTCTCTCTCTAGTGCTTCCGCCGAGGTACGCGCCCCCCGCATCTATCCTTATATAAGACAATGGGATTACATACACAAATTAAAAAATCTGACCCACCCCTTATTATTACTGGATATACAAAAGAATATATTAAATCTAACTGGAGTGAATATATGCAAGTATTTACAGATGCCTCCAAGTATCCAGATACTGGCAGGGTGGGTGCTGCCTTTTGTATACCAGAATTAAAATATTCTAAATCTTTTAGAAGTGATGATCATGTGAGTGTATATACAGCAGAGCTGACAGCTATTTTAATGTCACTCTAGAGATGCTAGAATATCTAGAGCTGTAATTTTTACAGACTCTCTTAGCTCTTTACAAGCAATGCTCAATTTCTCTTGGAGCCGGTCTTCAAGTATTTTATATGAAATATTATATTTAGTTTCCACAATGAATTATGAAAATATAATAATTTATTTCGACTGGGTCCCGGGCCATTCTGGTATATATGGGAATGAGCTTGCGTACTCTCTTGCTAAGCACGCATCCGCACTTCCAGATATTAATATACATATGGGATTAACAATTAATGAAGCCATGGCTTGTTTATATCCTCATTTTAATTCTAAATGGCAAGAATGCTGGGATAATTCAGTGAAGGGGCGTTTTACTACCAATTCCAGCCTTCAATTACAGGCGCCTCTTTGAAATTACCAAACCGCCAGGCTGAAGTACTTGTTTTTAGACTTCTTGTCGGGCATATTCCCTTGAATTCTTACCTTTATAGGTGTAAATTACATCCCACTGGAGTGTGTGATGCGTGCGATGTAGAAGAAAGCATCCGCCATTATTTACTTTCATGTACAAGATTTCATAATCAGAGACTCAATTTTTTTAATGAACTTATTTGTGCTGGTGTATTTAATCATACCATGGAATCTATCTTAAAGCCTCAAAAGAACCATGATAAAGTATTTTTGGCTATTTATAGGTTTATGCTGCGCACCGGCAGATTTTAATTTATATTCATTTATTATTCTGTTATACATTTCACTATCTAGTCTAGGGGAGTTAACATTACATTTGCTATCTCCCCTTCCATCCAGTGGAATTATTTATAATTATATTGGTTAATTAATAGTACATGCATATTACAAGTTGTGAATAATAAAATTCTAGAATAATTTAACATATATTTTCTTATTTGTGGTTAAGAAATTATAATATTTCTGCTCATTAAAGAGTTTTGTTCTAAATGATATCTTTGCTTGTTCTGGTTGGACATTGGTGTCTGAGGATACCATGTGAGGTCCTCATTCACGGTGTTCACAAGGATGAGTATAGATATTATATCAAATCTCGTTTTTACTCACCACCTACTCATATCTAAATTTATATGGTGAGTTTATTTTAGGTTAAACAAAATATGCATGTACTATATTGGCCTTTTAATCCAGTTTTATATTTTTAATAGATAGGGTCGTTGGGATTTTATTATTATTAAATTAAGTTTGTTGGTCCGTATATAGATACCCTTCCTTTTATGTCTCTAACCTTTCCATGCCATTAAATAACGCCTTTGGAGTTTGTTTTTTCTACATGTTTTTTAATCATTAAAATTCCGTATAGTAGGATATTTTAAATCAATATTTATGTTGTACATCAAACTCAATGCAAATCTCTGGCGCGCATGATTTTATAATTGAAAGCGCCATCTAAATTAAAAACAGACAGACAGGCTGGCCCAGAGTGTTCCAAAACCAGCATAGCTGACAGTTATAACGTCGGACAAAGGAAAGAACCAAATCCATCGCCTATAAAGCGTATGTTGATTTACCACACCTAAACGCTGCGTTGATCAGTTCCTTCATCTATAAAGTGAATACTAAACGAAAAGACCTATCCGGCGTTGAATGGTTCTGTTCACCTATAAAGTGAATACTGAACGAAATCACCTAGACGGTGCATGCCCACCTACCATAAATTGGTGCAGGCTCTGACAATATGCAGATGCATTCAACTTTAATATATCGAATGAGACACCTATGCCGTACGTGCCCACCTACCATAAATTAGTGCAGGCTCTATTAATATGCGGGTGTTAACTAACACCAGCTCAACACCAATTAACAGTGTTAACTAACACCAATAAATGGTGTTGAAGCTGGCTCAATACCATATTTTAGTGTTGACTGACAAGTGCTGAGGCTGGCTCAACACCAATTAACAGCGTTAACTAACACCAATAAATGGTGTTGAAACCGGCTCAACACCATTTTTTAGTGTTGACCGACGAGTGCGGATGCTGACTCAACACCGAATAACGGTGTTAACTAACACCAAATAACGGTGTTAACTAACACCAATAAATGGTGTTGGGGCAATATGGTGTAGGGCCTAACTCAACACTGTTTTTGGTGTTGAAGTCAACACCAATTTTTAGTGTTAATTAACACCATTTTTCTGACTGTGTACAATCTTCTTTTACTTGGCTAAAAAGATCTTCCAGCGTAGCTGCTCGATAAAAAAGTATCTCTTACAATCTTAAAATCTATGCAGTCCATGAGAATATGTTTCACCGTGACATCTTCATGGCATGGAATACACCTTGGGAATGGCTTTATTTTTTAGTAAATATTTGTGAGTTAATCGTTTATGGCCGATCCTACATCATCTAATCATGGCCTGATCGAAACGTTTCTGGCTGTTCAGATGAGTATAACCAACAGTGTTTTTTGAACTCGTGAAGTTTGTTTTTATTCATAGTATCCCATAAAGATTGAAACAGCTTTCTTACATAAGTACAAATAGATGGTCTGAAATCGCTGTATGGGATTCCAACAGGATCAACCTGCTCATCCACAGCCGCCTTAGCCATTTTATCAGCTTCAGTATTGCCTTTGAGATGTCAACATGTCAAAAAATATCTATCTGTTGATCAAATCTAATGTCATATAATCGTAGAATGTTCAAGATGGTGGGAGGAGTTGAATTTCCACTTTTAATCACTTGAAGGCACGACAGTGAATCTGAGAATATTGCTTTTTCTTCTAGTGGACCCAATACATTCTAGAGCTGATACTAGAGCTTTCGGCTCTGCAGTGAATATGGAACTGTTACCTGGTAGACGATAGGCTTTAGTTTTTGAACTAAAGATTGTAGCACATGCTACTCTCTCACCATCTTTAGAACGCTCTGTATAAATAGCCTGATCTGATCTGTATTTATCTCTCAGTATACCAATTTTTTGTGTATACACCAGCTGGCTCGTGTCTGCCTTTTTATACTTCGTCAGTGAAATATCTACTTCTGGTTTGGCTAAGTGCCATGGTGGAGTTGGCAAGAGCTCGTTGGGTAAAATTTGATACTTTAATATCAGCTGCTACAATGTGTGGTTTCATACGGATTCCAAGAGGTGGAATAATCGAGGGTTTCTTTAAACAGAAATCCGCATACTGGGGGTTGAAAACACAGTCATATGCAAGATTTGAGTGGTTTAATCGCAATTTTGTGATATATTGCAGCGATAGCTTGATTCTGCGAAGTTCTAAAGGAAATTCATCTGCTTCGACATACAAGCTTTCTTTGGTTGATGTTCTGAACGCACCGATGCAAAGTCTTCGTCCTTGATGGAGAATAGGGCTAGTTGGCCAAGTTTGACTTGCATTAACCATTGTAAACAATAGAACCATAATCAAGTTTGGAACGAACGTGTTATCGATATGAATGGAGAAGAGTTGAATACTATTGTATAAACAAATACATCGTTCGGGACAATGAAAAGTTACCACCCACTATGTGTTCAGGAATCGAATTATCTATTAGCCCGAATCTATTGGGAACTTCAGCAAAGTTAATTTTACAAGTAAAATTAGATAATAATAATAAGATTGAGGAAAAGATTGCAAACTGTCCTATTGGGTCTAAGTTCTGGTGGAAACTGATTAAACAATATATCAAGGAACAGGGGTCTTATAACTTCTCGTTAATCATATATAATGGACATCCACGGTGATCTTGCAGATATAGCTAACGCATTTAATGATTAGTTTGTACAACAATCAACACTTATAGACGCCAAGGTGCAGTTACCGCCTCCTATCGAATCAGATTCCGCATTAAACATTATTATCAGCGAAGATCATGTCAAGTCTATCTTAACAATCTAGATATAAATAAAGCAAGTGGTCCGGACAACATAAATAATAAAATTGACAGCGAATGAACTAACAGAACAATAAACAAAACTTTTTAATAATTCATTAGAAGCAGGTAAATTTCCGGATAGCTGGAAATTAGCGCCTGTTACACCCACTCATAAGAAGGGTAGTAAAAACGTATTGACTAATTACAGGCCTATCTCGCTTACAAGCACGATTAGTAAGGTAATGGAAACCTGCCTACCTATTAGGCTACTCACAAGCAAATAATATCTTAACCAAGTTTCAAGCTGAATATCTGCCCGGAAATAATACCGCGTTTCAACTGGTTGATATCTACAATTTTATATGCCGGACCTTAGGCGAAGGCAAAGAAGTCAGAACAGTTTTTTGTGACATCACCAATGCATTTGACAGTGTCTGGCACAAGAGACTTTTGGCGGATTCCACGCAAAACTGTACCACTAACTCCCATTTCTGTCCGTCCTTGACGGAATATGACATTAGTAACACCAATAACTTGGAAAACAAAATAAACAAACAAAGTTCCCTGTATCTTATTATCTAAAATGTGTCAATGAATTGCATAAGTTGAAAATAATCAAGTGCCCCTATGAATTATTTGTACAGTTTTTAGTTTAGCGGAACATAAATTAAGTAGAAAAAGTCTTGAAATATTATATAAATCATACATTCTAACAATATTTGGCTATGCCGATGTCATTTGGGACAATTTACTCAATATCAATGTAAAATTTTAGAAAACCTACACTTAGATGCCATCAGAACAATCTGTGGTTCACCCCGAGGAGTGAGTCACGATTTATTATATGAAGAAACAGGATTCATCTCATTAGCAGTGCGTAGAAACCGAAACAAATTAAAACTTGCGTATAAAATAGTAAACACCCCTATATGCTGTATAATCTATTGCCCGAACAGGTTCGTGAAAACAATTAGTATCCACTGAGGAACAATCCGGATCACCGCACATTACGCTGCAGAGGAAACCTGTATTATCAGTTATATATTTCCCTGAAATTCGTCTGTGAAATAACACTGATATTACTTTACGTTCATCTCCCAATATACATACTTTCCGTCGTGAAACCTTTACCAGGCATGCTGTATTAAAACATTTTATCTCGGTGAACGGAATCACCAAATTATTCATTCACAGTTGAGACTAGGCTGCAGTCAGCTGAAAGCCGACTCGTTTCACCAATATATATCAGAGAACTCATATTGAATATGTGGCAATACTAATGAGACGGCGTATCATTTCTTCTTTGTCTGTACAATACACAATACTCACAGGGAACAATTATTCAATGAAATCAGTCATAATGTAAATATTGACACACTGCTATTTGGTGACTCCTCAAAGGATTTTGAATAGAATAGTCGCATCAGTTTATTTGTGCACGACTTTATCAGACGAGCCGGAAGATTGAAGATCTAAAGTTTAATATACGAGATCACTTGTACAATTTTTCGATGTGATAGCAGAAATGTTTTTATTGATGTTCCTAGAACTGTATGTAGATAGCGCAGGCATTCTTGTTTTTTTTCAAACCATCTCACAAATCTATAATTGACTATATATGATCTGCAATAACAGAATCTACATAAAAGACCACTATATTGATTAAACGACCACTTATTATATATGTAATCTGTATATAGGGAGAGGGTTTGATATAGGCTCTGCCTGTTACCCAATCTCCATTTCCATTTATATTTTTCCCATAGAAATAAAATACTGTTTGAACCAGCTACTTAAGGATAGCTATCCCCTTAGAGGGTCAAAATTGGACATTTTTTTATTATTTCTTCATTCAAATATTCACTATTTCCTCTAACATTTGGTGAAAAAATGAAATAAAAATTATAAATAGAAGTGCTTCAATATTAGGATTAAAAATTTAGTTTCCGAGGCCCTGGAACAATTAAACAGATTGCCTTAGCTTGGGCTTGGCTACTATTATTTTTGTCTGTTAAATTTCCCTTTCCAAAACTCATTTCCGCAGTATTTTGGTAAGCTAACTATCTATTAGTCCTACTTATTTACATTAATGTACCCCCTTCTGATCAAAACCATGCAAACATCCTTATTTTTGTTTCTAATTATGACAGTGACACTTCACTCAGACACCCGCCGTGAAGAAATCTACACAGGTGTGAACAAGTTTTAGCAGTTTTTTAAAGTTTAAATTGGACTTTAAACCGACTTGATGAAAAAAACTTAGTGTAATAGTTATCCAGAATAAACAGGAATTCGAGTAGGTCCCATTAGACAGATTAAAAATGTATTTGACAATAGAATTCAAGCAAAAAATAGGGATTAATTCATCAGATGCATAGCTGGACACATTTTGCCCGATTTCTAGCCTTTCATTTTTGTACAAAATCCGAAATTCAAACGTTTATTTCTCGAAAAGTATCCATGCTACGCTTTTGAAATGTGGCATGCTTATTACTTATAAGGTGATCTAGAAAACTCTATCTCACTTTTTGTAAGTTCGGCTTCGTTTTTTAATTATCCAACTTTTAAGACAAACGACCGTAAAAAAGTACATTTTTTTCAATTTATTTTAGTAAAATAGTTATAAAAACAAAACCAGGCAAAAATTTAAAAAAATGAGATACGGTTTACTAGTTCGAATTGTCTCCTACCAACGTATACCATCAAAGTTGAAACAAGACCAACAGTTTTCATTAAATTTCAATTGAAAAATGGACGCTATTGTTTTCATTTTAATTTTTTCAAATTGGAATATTTTCTACACAGTAGCAGCGTCAGTCAAATCATATAGTTGGAATCCCTACGATGTATGCTTTCATAAAATATATAGTTTATTATGGTTATCTTGTATATTTATTGATACAGACGACAAATTGTCATAGGGGTGCAAAAACTGCCTCTAAGGGGATAGCTATCCTTAACTACTATTCTCCACGAGGGCCTCAACTTCATAGGAAAGGCTATACAAATGTAGAAACTTGACCAAAATTAAATATTGTTAACCGGATATTGGGAGCAATTATGCAGTTACATACCGGTCAAAATTATCACTGGCTACACATGATATAGCGCAAGATTCAGCATATAGCAAAACTTGACCTCTAAGGAAGGCAAAATGAGCAGTTAAGAATTTCAGGAATAAAAAATGAAGTTCATTATAATATAAACTAATTGCATCTTCGAATCTAGTTATCACACGAGATTTAAGATCTCTACCAGTGGCGGGGGCCGTCAATCAGTGATTTATATTCACAATTCTAAAACTATTCACAAATAATAAGCGATTACGCATTACAGTTTAACGATAAAACAAGTAAGCTGGATACGGCATTTACGAGTCATGATACCACACTATATACAATACCCAATACTGAATATTCGTATTCTGGTGTGATTGCAGCACGTGTCTCTGTTTCATTTTTCTGCGATGGTTTTGAGCAAAGCGGTTTACAAATGCTTCTAAAGGTGGTTCCATATATTGTACCGTGTGAGAAGAGGACTTTTGTCAGCTTCCGTGAACTTTGACTCGTTGACTATGTTTGTTAACGACAACAATAACTACTGGCCGTTTGACTTATTGGTTGTATTATGTTGATACATTCACAGCTATTATGAGTGTCCTATACTAGTCTAATTAGAAATGTGTACGTACAATGCATATAGGTTTACACTACACCGGTTAATTTCACGACATAAGTGCCTAATTCACCTCGGCCCGGATAGGCAATCATATCAAGCACCAACATATTGCACGATAATTATGAGATAAACTAAGTCATCCTATATTTAGATATAAACTAAATCCGACATTCGTTTGGGTTTGCATTTGACATTCATCAATAGCAATATCTTGTTCATACATTCTATCTATACACACATACCCCTGCATAGAAAACAATACCAAGCAGAATCCGTTAGTCTGAACTAAAGCCCAAATTAGTTAGCGCATTTTTGTGTTATGTCTTACAACATATTTTAGATATTTGTAATTAAACGCAAAATTCTCAACAGTTGGAACACCTTCTTCTAGCTGTCTGGATTTATTTCTACACAATTGCGCCATACTCATACATAATTGTATCTTAACTTTATATACTATCAGTATCTAACTTATTATAAGGACAAGAGTGTAAAAACACCTGTTTAAATTATTATTTTTATTTCAGATTTATATGTGTAAGTTCATCTTATGCATTTGCCGTAATTTACGCCCTGGAACTATTTGTCATGTGGGCGATAAAATAACTGTTTGTAAAATCGTGACCATATGAAAACTGAATAAATTGTCCAGGGTTGGCGGACAAATAAAACCATCATTTTTATATACAAATTGGACACTGGGGACATACATATTTACAATATAATGGAGTAGACAAAAGATAAAACAGTTTGTTATCATCCAACAATGATATATACTATAGAACAAAAGCTAAACAATTAGCTGCATTGCCATGAAGTTGGACACTAGATGACATGTCCGTTGAGGCAGTATTGGCTGACCATTCCAGACTTGATAAATACATGGTAGTTTTAACTGACAGTTGTCTGACATCTCCTTTTTCAGTCGATGCATGCATACAAAAAATAATTGTTTCAGTTCTACAGTTCGTATATCAATAAAGGTATTATTAACAGTTTAATTCACATTTGAACTATACATATATTTCCTCCTTTCCCTTGAGAGGGATGAATTTAGCGTTAGTTTTAATAAATGGGACCATCTGATTGTATACTTACAAAACAGTAATAGAAAAAAATCATTTTTGGAAAAATATAGGCGTGTCCGGTCCGATATCACAGGGACCACGTTTGGTTCTTGTGATGTTCTCATAAATATGCAGTCAATTCAATTCAATTCAATTCAACTTTATTGCGATCTCTGCACTGAAGGCATGGATCAAGGGGAGACAACTCCCAAAGAACATGACTAGAAATCATGGGAGACAACTCCCAAACCATAACCTGTGGAGACAACTCCAACAACTATTTGTCAATATATTTGTCTGCGGGAAAAGTACACCGGCATTGTTCTCAACCACCCTTTTAATTTTGCGTTTAATTAATTTATCCATCGTCCATGGACGTATCCGTATTAATACTGGATAGATGTTCTAACTTCGATACTTTGCGCAAATTCAGACATGACGAAAGATTTTGGTTCCTTGAGAGGCATTTAGAAGTTGAAAACTAGTAATCCAAACGGATTATTAGGGATAACATCTTCTTTATTATTTGTTAGCTTTTGGCGTTCCGCTGTAGTTACTAACAGCGTTTTCAAACCAAATGATGAAGAAGGAGGGAGCGAGGGAATTTGGCTTAATGTCACACCCAAGTTTGTTTCACTCATATGGTGACAGTCAGTTTGGTTGGTGGAAGAAGCCGGAGTACCCGGAGAGAACCACCGCCCTTCGGCAAGTAACTGACACACTTTCACACATGGACCAGCTGGGCTCGAACCCGTGCCGGTTCAGCGGTGTGAGGCTAGCGGTCACCAGCGAAGCGCCTTAGACCACTCGGCCACCAAGGGCCCCTGATGAAGAAGGATTATTTGTTTGTCATCTGCAGGCAGTTTACATTTGTCAATGATAGCAGCAAGACATCATGATGTTCTATAACTGACAATCTTATATGTGTTAATCCGAATGGATTCCATTTTTTTCTAGTATAATGTGCATGTATATCATGTGATGAAAATATTTTAAATATCACACGAAACCACTGATAACAAACAGAATAATTTAAACACTTAACGTAAGATTTTCGTTCATGTTATCCTCTTAGTTTCGGTCTAAAAGACGCATTGGCCATATTGTAAACCACTTTCAAACATTTTTTTGCATTAGTCTATACTCTGTCCATCTAGAAATGCAGGAAATACTGCATCAGACTGCATAGTATGGCGAGAATCAAAGATACAATGATAGGGGTCAATTAAATTATTATCATACTTAGATATCAAATCGTAAATAATTATTATACAGACATATAGTAACACTTTGATTTGGGCCTTCTGCTTGCGGCTTCCAGCATTGAAAGTAATTAGCATAACCATTATCTGTCCAAAGTCACGATGACCACAAAAGACCAAGTGATGTCGAATATACATGACCCTAATGAATGCGGGTAGTGGTCATAATTAGCAGTAATTTGGTCAGTTTGCGTCTGCTATAAAAGTCCGTGAGATTTGCCAGACTTTACACCATACCGTCAACATCTCTACTGACCAGATACCCAAGCTGACTAACCAACACCATGAAGGCTGTCTGCATTCTCCTGCTTTGTATGGCTGTAAGTTTTCGTTTCGTTTTCTTCTTAAGGAAGTAGAGGATATTCATTTGTAGATGTGTATTTTTTCACCAGGTTAGGAAAAGATGATCCATGAAAAAATAGGGGTCACCGTACTCATTTAAACAACATGGCAAACAAATGTATACCACTTAAAAGTCATATACCTAGGAAGATTTGAATTTTTCTTGCTTGATGCTCTATAAATAAAATTTTCCGGGGTCAAACTTTCCTCATTTTGCTATATAATACTTAACACACGTAGTTCTTGTTGAATATGTAATAAAAACAAGGAGACACCATACTTTATTGGAAAATATTAACGGTATAACAGATAAATTGAGCCTTTCTTGTCCTATTTCCAGTGGGGTCGGGAAATCGGGGTGGGTGTCAGCAATATTATTGGAGGTTCATTTATTATCCGTTTAAAAGTTTCCGTTTTGTTGAAAGTGAGTAAGAGTGGGTTTTGGAGGATTTCAGAGGCATAATATTCAACCTCGAGAGCAATTTGCAACTTCCAAACGTTGAATCTAAAATGCTAACTTTTTTGTCAGCCCTATTACACTATCGAACCACCAGTAAAACGCATAAATGGTTCTAGTGTTTCTTTTGTTAATTTTTATCCCGTTTTGAGATGTCTGTGTACCTTTGTTAAGACATTCAGTTTGTTTTGAAAAGTTTGACATATTACCATGTTGTAGCCCCATAAGAGCAGGGAAATGAACGTTCTCTACTCCCTTAATGTACGATAAATTTGACAGAATCGAGTATCGTTTAGGTTGGTTAGCTTCCTTGTTTTCCTTGATGTATATATGTCGATCGCCTGCAGTTTAAATCACAAGGCGGTACACTGCCAGATGGATGTGACCACAAACTATTTGGGTTAGATGGGCAAGATATCTTTACCAAGTTGAAACAAATGTATTGCTACTGAAAATAAAGTGTCATTTACCCCAACCTTTAGATGCAGTACTGCGATTCAATATGTCTGCAAATAAGATTGTCCTATATTGCAATTCACTTTGAAAATCCTCATTATCAAAGAAGTATCTAACATCAGTCTTTCATACGAGCAGCTTTGTCGACAAGCAGATCCGATGATAAGCCTTAAGTCAGGGTACTTTGTCACAAATTAACCAAGAAATGTCCAAGCGCTGAGTGCAATAATCAATATTTAATAAAAAATCACGAAGCAAGAATCGAAACAAATAATTCCCATCTGGCTGATACAATGTGACCGTATAATCTGCGATGAAGAGCGCCTATGTGCTTTATAATAGGTTTACCAGAAGACTATTCTGTGAAGTCATATGACGCAGTCAGTATGTCGGCACCTCTTCCCACTTCCCTTATATGTGATGTAATATGAATTTGAATGAGTTCTACACCATTCGGTGCAGAAGGCATTTTCATGGCAGGCTTCGTATTGTATCAATTTTCCCACACAGACATCAATGTTCTTAGATTATACATGTACCATTTTGTTTCCTTTCATTTACAGACAGTAGCCTTGGCATATTTCGAAAACGATGAAGAAGAATATATAGTAAGGAGATCCGGAAATATCCAGGAGAAAATGCTAGCGGGTAAGCTACAGTGGTCTTACTTATAATTAAACGGTGTATATTCAAAGAATATACGGCAGACAAAATGTTCGGCTTCTATCTAATAATATATCTAAGAAATATTTCCCGTTTTGCAACTAAGGTAAGACATATTTTCCTAAAGAGAAACACATAAAGAGGGACATTGTATATCTGTATGTGTTCTACTGTAGGAGTAAGTTATTTGCCCTTCATCCATTCAGCAGATGGAACACGTGTATATCAGCGAACTATAAATGATGATAACTGTCCAGTTTAATCCCGCTTAAGTCGGTGCTATGGATCATGTGGTTAATCGTTTCCACAGGCTGAGATACCAATGATACGTCATACTTCCCTGTAGAGTCATATGGTTGCTCTTTAGTCGCAATACATCTTACATACTTCTCCCATCCAATTTGATCTATAATCTCGGTATAATAGTATTACTTTAGATAATACCATAAAAATAATATGACATTTAAATTCCTTACATTTAACATATCTCTAGTCATGTGCTTTGTTCTACGTTCTTCCTCACAAATCACATACATAAACGATGGTCTGTTTAATATCCCTATACTCTAATTCCATAAATTCACATTCTTTCATCTTACTTATATATAATTTTTAGACAGTATTTATATGTGGAATCCTAAGGTTCTCTGATTCTTCCAAGTGCAGGTTTTTCTGATTCGTATGTAAAAAATTAGCAGGTTTCTTTGGGGAGATTCCGTATCCCCCCCGCCCCCCTCTCTCGCGCTTGCTTGTTGACCGATAACTCTTTTCGGTTTTAAAACCAAATAAATGCAATGTCTGGTTATATGCAATGTATCTCTGCTCATTCTTGCTTTCAAAATGTACAAAATATATGAGATTTCTTGTATATTGACCATGTAATGAGGGGGATAGTTCTTTCCATATAAAATATATTTCTGGCACATAAAATATATATTTATTTATTGGAAGAAGAGATAGTTTTGAAAAGTTGTACTCATTGCATAACATTTAGTAAATACAATTCAACAGAGTGTAGTTCGGACACGGGACATTTGGTTTTCAGCAAGCTGTGATAATATGTTTTTACACTCGGGATAAAAAAGGTGTTGGTTTCCACTGTATGATCATAAGGTTATCCTTTGTAACATTTTCCATGATCTATTGAGAACGCTATAAGAACTGGTTAGTAAGCGACGAAAAATTGTTGTGACTGGTGATTTTGGTGTGAAAAGAAGATCAACCGGTCTGTTGGTCTATAGTTATTGTATGTAACAAAACACTTTCGCAATAGTACGGTGCAAAATTGAGCATGGGCTTTCAACGTTTGCCGTTGAGTATTGGAATGTTGATTTCAATGCAGCAAAGACTTTGTTCCGCATTGTTCCGTTCCCGTTCTACTTCACAATATATTTAAGCAGACACCAGCATGCTATAAAACGCAATAATTAGCAGCACTAAACGTCGGGTAAATTTTCCTTGCTTCAATTATATAGCCGTTCAGGCTAATGCTTTCCACATTACAATTGATACAATCGTTAAGGGAGAGAGAATCTTTCTTACATACCAGCTTTTCCCAAACATTTTAGGTAGTATTTGTTTGCATTTAATAGACAAGTCATATGTACCAAGCTCTCCGTATTTCAAGATAGCTGTGGCCCTTTTTGTATGCCCAGAGCAAACTTACAATATTGAGTTAACATAGATTCGATAACTTTCATTTCAATAAACGCAATAGAATAAGCGTTAAATTTTGATCTCCTTTTTTCAATCAGAGCGATTTTTTTCATATTTAAATTAATTTCATATCAATTTCTTGAGAAAAAAATACTGGTCTTCAACATACACATGGTCTTGTATGTATGGCAATGGCAGATTTGCCGTGGTTTCCAGTAGTTTTTAAAACAAAGGCAAAATTGGTTAACCATACCGCCTAGGAAGAACCCCCCCACACACACATTTTGATATAGATCAAATACGACAATACTATCGGCCTACACTGCTGCGTTGACACGGAGGCTAACTGACACCCAAAACAAATTTGACAAGATTAATATATCTGACTGGGGGTCGAAAATTAGGCAGTGTCAAAAATAGTGTCCCACGTCTTTCCACTGCCCCCTACTTGTGCTTAGTTTTCATTCAAATATGTGAGATTGTAATGTTGACTGATTGCTCGTACTGTCGCAACGGCATACGAATAGTACTTCCTATTTGTCTAAAACAGAAATATTTCCTGTTTCAGGTGGATATATATTCAGAACTACTGCTAAGGACAACGGTAAATACAGCTGCGAATGTTTCAAAGGTGGTAAGAAAATATGGGCCGGTATGTGTGGTGTACGCGACAAGAAGTTCAGTTATTCCGACTGTGAATAAATGACAATGGTTTAAACGACAATATGGACTATAATTACCTGTATTAACGCAAGGCGAAATCCACCGAATGTTATTTAAACAACAGTGCATAAAGGGATATCTTCAAGATATAAAGATTGGACAATTGAAACATTCAAATGGGAATGCGATATTTTCATTGGCTTGATCAAAATATTGGAACGTCCAGCCAATCGCAGAGTGCCTATAGATGTCCATTGTGAACCGACAGTGGGACTCACATCCTCTGTGTAACTGGTCGTGAAGCATGTTTCTATGGCTGTGTGTGTTTCAATAAATATCCAGTTATCTGGTACAAGCGATTTTTTGCAGTTTGTTCAGTTTAATAGGTTATTCGATGTTTCACCATTTGATTTTATCACACATCAAGATTTCCGTTGTTGAAAACATCATGTTCAACCCAGAGTGGCTTGGGCTATTGCCAGATGTTGTAAGACGTCTTCTGCTTATCACCTGTTGAAGTTATTTTATCAGGATCCACAGTTTATATGTTTTTTTTGTCAACTTGTCATTGGTGTTTGCTAGCTATATATGTCATTCTACTTTTCAGGAATTGAACAGATACATTTCTCCTGTGTAAGCAGAAATACAAAAATCAACGACTATGATGAACCAACAATTCGGATTAAATGACCTCTCTGAGTGAATTATTGAAAAACCCTTCCTAAAAATCGTCTTCATTCTGATTTTATGTTCATGTTCAAATGATATAGGATGTCACCTTATGGAACAAATCTCTCTAGACTATCATAATTTGGGAATGGAGGCGACTATTTATCACTTGATAGAAAATCATACCAGAATGCGTATATCGTAACAATGGTAGTCAGTGAACATACAAAGCTATAGGCGGAACCGTTCTATTTTAAAATAGAGTATGCGCAGGACTATAAATAAGAATAACCATCCGCTGAGTCACTATGAAACCGAAGTACATGTAACAACGGCTTTGCTATGATCAAATGATGGACTGAAGGTCAATCTGAGGGAACAATTACTATTTATATTCAAGCGAGATAGGACAATGTCTGTGCACTTATGAAAACAAGCATGAAATCTGTAGCACAATTTTCACCATGCTGAATAATTGTAGCTATGAACGCGAGTACGTTACAATCGACTGACTGCAGAAGACGCCATCGAGAGACAGTAGTTGTTCATCTAACCATCTAGACGGATATCAATTCTAATCGGCTTGGTTTTAGATTTCGGTCTATTAAGGGATAACAGATGTATTTTGAGTTGGGATTAGGAGTGAAGAGAGAACAGGCATACGCGGGTTTTATGCTTTTTTTGTTTGAAATAGTAGTAGTAAAAATTTTATTTACATCTCACCGCACATATACAAAAATATATAAAATAGAAACAGTTCTATATGTGCACCACTCAACAAGAGTTATGAGAGATGATACATGCATGTTAGACATAATTAAAATTTCGACGTCTCAATAGGATCTTATAGCAGCTTTTGGCAGTAAATTTAACCACTTCCGGATGTTGGAAGAGGAAGCAAAATGCCTCTTGGTCACTTAAATTAAGGAAATCAGGGGCAACACACTGAGCCTCATTGAAGAGTTGCAACCTGATGTCTGCATACTGCGGGCATTGCAATAGCACATGCATTTCCGACTCTACATTGTTTCTACACGTCTGACACACTCTTTCATGTACAGGCAAGTTTTCGTATCCACCCGTTTCTATGCGAATTGGGGCCACACCGCATCTAAATTTTGCAAGTGCGCTTCTTCTGGGTTTTGGTATGAGTTGAGATACATAACTTTCTGTCCCAAAGGTGGATTTGACCAGACGATAGGTTCTGAGTTTGTTACCACCAACAGAATGGGCGCTATTTGTCTGATTCAGAGTTTGTTGCCAATCATATTGGAATTGGGTGGTTTCTAACATTTCAAGTTGGAACGGTAACTGATCACATGACATCCAGGATATAGGCATGACCTCAGATCAATATACACGCTGGACTATTGCATTTGCCTCGGTTTACCTAGATATATACTTTAGAAAGAATCATCACGAAGATTGGGTCAAAAAATTGTTCATGGTTTTGGCAGTGTTGTCTAAATGGATCTTGTCATTGCTTACATTTGACGTTATTCCCCGGATCTTCCAATTGCTAATTAAAGGTGTCACGCTGTCAAATAACTCCACCACAGTCTTCATGAAATATCAGTTTCATATGATATTCGCCACTCTTTTTCGATAAAGAAAAACCGTTAAGCAGCTACGGAAATTGTCGCGTTTGGCACTCACAACTTCAAACAATTCAACTTTGCAATGATGCAACCACTTTGACGAAGTGAACTTTTCTTGCCGAGGTGTCAGAAGTTGAATTTGACTTAAACTGAGAAGATGGTTTCATCTGAACACCAATATTTGAGTAAGATTTTTTATTTATTTGTGTATTTTTTATTTTTTCCTCTTTGTAAGAGTTAGATAGGCGGAAATTGTGAACATTTCCAGCTTAAGATCTTCTCTGAATAGGCGTCAGTGCATACAAATGAAGGCTATTTTTTCTAAATTTCCAGGGGTGGGCCCAATAACACGCCACTTTGCTCGTGAGGGACACCCCCTCTCGCTCCGACTCCCGATTTGCCCCCAAGATGAATTGCTCATCCGCGCCTGTAGTCCTAATCAGTTCGACTATTCAGGGGCAATTATCTAAACTAGGAAATCCATTCCCCTTCCTTGCCAACAAACATCACAGATCCTACATTTTTCAGTTTACACTTGAGGATTGTTATAATTGTTGCTATATGTTTTCGTCAAACCTTCTGATCATGCGGACAGTAAAGAGTCATCCTCTTATGATATTAATCAACTATTCTCTTGTTTGAAATGTACATGGCGTAATTTCTTAAAAATTTAAAAAGCTGAAAGACCCATTATTTCTAAAAGGTTCAAGTGAGTGTCATATTATTGACCACCAACTAGGTGGCAGCGGTGTTGTTGATTATACGCTTATATCATTGTATATCAGACTGTACTCTGAAGTTAACCCTATTTTCATGTACACAAATTCAAGGAAGGTTTTTTCGATGATTGTCAGATTTCTTTTATGTTGCGGATTAATTATCATGCAGTCATTTCACGGTATGTACTGAATGTCCTGCCTTCATTCTATATGTGCTCGATTCTCCTGTGAATCACCAGGATGTTATATCCTCTCTCCCGTCCAAAACTCTGAATAGCAGGTTCCCCTAAACATACCTGCCTACACAGACAGTTAATCGGCTAGTGGATGCCTTATTTTTCTGCTTGGAATCAATGTAACAAAGCAGTATGATACGAATTTGGATATGGCAGCAACAAGTGAAAGGAACAGCGAAACTGGATTTTCAATCTGATTAGTACTAGATCTACAAAAATCTTACTTCCACATCTGGCTTCAATCTCCCCGTCTCCGTTTTCTGAATACTGACGAATCACAGACCTTCTTCATGATTTAGGGATGTATGTTTGAAACAAGCTAAAGCAACAACTACGTGGGGAAGACAGGTTGACCTCATGATATTATGAATAGAGAAATGTCTTCTGGAATTGACCGATATATCTCAATTCTATTGATGTTAGTCGAATGTCATCACAGTTTGCAAGAGAGTAAAATATTGATCTGAGACGGGTCAGACGCGTGACCTTGACCTGCCGACAGCTAACTTTTTGAACGGGGAAACCCGGTTCTGTGAAGTCATGTGCCTCTGTCAGTGTGTTGGCACCTCATCCCACTTCCCTTATGTGGGTTATAATTTTTACCTGTATATGGCGAGATTCTGCTGGTGGACGTTTCGTCCCGAAGCCCGCTCCCTGTACGGACCTTTTGATCTTTGATATATGTTGGCATTGTGGGAAGTTGATGCTGAGCCGACATCGGGTCTTACAGACTAGTCTTTTGTGTTAAATGCCGTCGTTTTCATCTGACGACGATACAGCTCACCAACTCCCAGTGTACGAGTTGCCACGACGACACAGCTCACCAATTACCAGTATACGAGTTGTCAGAGCATTTTCATCATAGCTCTCTAGATTTGTACCTAATACCGCTTATGCCGGTACTAGGAGCCGTGTGGTCATGTTATCCAAGTTGTCACATGAACAGGTACAATAAAAGCGTACCTGAGATGCAACACATATCACGAATCGTTAGATTAATTAGAACCAGAAGACTATACTGTGAAGTCATGTGGCTCCGTCATTTTGTCGGCACCTCTTCCCCCTTCCCTTATATGTGTTGTAATTTTTGCCTGTATATGACGAGATTCTGCTGGTGGACGTTTCGTCCCCGAGGCCCGCCCCCTGTACAGACCTTGTGGTCTTTGATATATGTTGGCATTGTGGGAAGTTGATGCTGGGTCGACATCGGGCCTTGCAGACTAGTCTTTTGTGTTAAATGCCGTCATTTTCATCTGCCGACGATACAGCTCACCAATCCACAGTGTACGAGTTGTCACAGTGACACATCTCACCAATTACCAATATACGAGTTGTCAGAGCATGTCCATCATAGCCCTCTAGATTTGTATCTAATACCGCTTATGCTGGTGCTAGGGGCCGTGTGGTCATGTCATCCAAGTTGCCACATGAACAGGTACAATAAAAGCGTACCTGAGATGCAACACATATCACGAATCGTTAGACTCTTGGTATGTGCTTTAGAACCAGAAGACTATACCGTGAAGTCATGTGGCTCTGTCAGTATGTCGGCACCTCTTCCCACTTCCCTTATATGTGTTGTAATTGAACCTAGATCTTAAATCAGCGACATGTAATATAGGAAACTTTGTTTTGCTGGTTTTAAACAGATTGCGGTAGACACATACACGAGCAAACTAAAAGACGTTTTGGTGCATAAAGGATGTATGTCTGGCTAGGCAATCTGTCATCTGAATATCCGTCCGGATAATATCATGCAATAGCATGTCATTTCAAACATTTTAAAAATATTTAGTGATGATACAATTTATACATGACAGCGAAATTTGTAAAGGCTGGTCTAAAGTTAGCTATTTGTATTTGTCTATGTTTTACAGTGAATCCATTTGTTGCAATGCAGACCTAAGTTCATTTTATCTTGAACAACCGTAAACAGTATCAGAAATCGGGGCTATAGTGTATAGCATCGTTCATATAATGTGGCAAATCTAGAAATTCATTCGAATGATAAGGGGATATTATATCACGAAAAAGACGGTATACAATATTTCACAAAACAAATGACTGAACTAGTTAATACGTATAATACAGTATAAAATAGACATTTTAGAGAGCCTGTCAAAGATGACGAATAATAAAGATAGCATATTCATGTGAGATAAAACACGCATGTATACACATTTTGAGATATATTGATGATAACTTAACGTGTAACTGTGATATTTTTGCGAGTTTACGTAGAATTAAAGAAAATCGTCCAAATTATAGGATTTTTACCCTGTCTCTTCTTTTACGACTTTAATTTACGTTCGTAAAGTTAGACTGCGGTTCGCAATTCGCAGTTCGTTATTCGAGGGGATCAGGAATTATTTCTTCAGAGATGGATATCTCTATTTTTTTTATTAGGAGTACTTTGAACTCCAAACTCTGCATAGCAAGAGAGAATGTCATGCTCTGTATCTTTGCATATTCATATCCCAAATCTGACGCCAGGGGGCGCTGCTAGGGGCGCTGATATGAGTCGCTGAATGACTGGTCCCCGCGAATAACGAACTGCGAAATAACTTTATGAACGTCTTTAATTTTAACAGTTTCAATGTTATTAATGTTGTTGTAGGGCACTGCGGCACAAACACGACGGAACTTTTAAAGTTAGTATGGAATTATTACCAAGGAACAATGCAACAATGATGCAAATCTGTTCAAATCTGCTCTGCATTACCGCGACGTCTCGCAGACAGTGCAGGAAGCTGGAACTATGACGGTGTAAACGTCATCCCTGGCGTCAAAAGAGGCAGTGAAAATTTATCTTCCATTGTAGGTAGCTGCCTTTGAATCTTCTGAGTCACAGGAGTGAAATGTTGGGGACAAACTTTACTACGTTTTTTTGTTCGCATCGTTATCTTAAATATGACGAACACTTACACAAGTACCCCAGTTACACTTTAGCATACATACACTGAAAGAAAAAATCCTTAAAATTTAAAGAATATTCCCCGACTATTACACCACCGGAATATTCAATAAGATTCAACAAGGAATATTCCGTAGCATGTTATGGAATTTTCTTAACATGGTGGGGAATATTCCTTAGTTATGTTAAGGAATATTCCGCTGGTGAATTAGTGGGAAAGTATTCCTTAAATTTTTTAGGACTTTTTTTCCTTTGTAGAGGATCTCACAGGAGTGATCATCGCATATGAAAGTTATGAAACGAGTCCAGTAAATGTTGTGTATGTTGCGAGATTTAGCGAGCAACATAAACACAATTTACTCAACGAATTTTACAACATTCATATGCGATGACCATGAGTGTGAGATTCTTGTTGTCACATAACTGAATTTGATGATTTTGAGAGAAAATATGTGATGGCACTACTAAAGCTGAAAACATTATAGGTTGCCAAGCAACGAAATATAGACCTTGTTTTTATAATTGAATTCGACAGAAATTAAACGGGAAAATTTCTTTCATTAAATACGAAAGTTAGTAGAAATTAAACGTGTTCGCCATCTCTCTCAGGACCTGTGACATGTTGCCGTGGAGACGAGCACGTACGACGTGTTGGCGCTTCCTTGTATTTGTGAATTTGGAACTGACCACCAGGAATGTTGCCTGAGAATAATGTGTGTACACCTTCATCGACATGAACTGCCGACGAATGTTGGGAACTTTCAACACTGTTGGATTGGCTGTTGTGAATTTCATTGCATGTATTTTGTGTCATGGAAGTGGCAAGAGAGACGGTCCTACGACGCTTTTCGCTTTCATTTTACAGTGGAGTCGGTAGCTGTGGAATTTAAAATTGACAAAATTCCCAGTGCTGATCGTTGTTGTCGTTGTTGGCTGAACATTTCTGTGACCAGCAATTTGTATTATTTGACTGCCAGGATGAACTTTTGGGCAAGGTGATTACGCGCGCTGTCGTTTGAGAGACGTTTTTCACCTGAAATGCCGGCTGATGTTACCATGCGCTTAATCATCGTGGAAAGCTTGTTAATTAATACCCAACGGCTGCCTGATGAACCACGTGTCGCAAGGAACAGGAAAGGGAGTTTTTGTATTTATGGTTAGGTAGAATGGGTCATTTCGACTACAGTAATTAATAATTAATTAATAATTAGTAATTTTTGTAGTTACAGTAATCCTGTGGGCGTTTAGAAGTATAGAGCTTGTAAATTTCCACGTGACAGCGGGATAGATCACTTCTTCGATTTAACCTGGCGTACATCTCGGGGATATTCTCCGGTTCTAGTTTTTGTCTAGAGTTCGGTAAATTCCAGATACTCCAGCACATATTACGGTGCTCATCTCTGTCTCGAAGGCCGAAGTGAACAGTTGAAGAAAACCACAAACTTTGTAGTATGCTGTTTGGTTTTTACGACCAAACTCTGCACTTTCCCATTAATTTTCTATTCCTTTATCTGAAATTGGATCAGATCGCTTTGGTAGGCTTTCCTTTTCCCTATTCGTGAGCAACTTTTGTTCGGACTTCAACATCTCCCGTAAGTGTGCAAACTCGGCGCTCAAGTTGAGACTGAACCCGTAGTTTTGGCGTTTCAATTGTCTTTCTAGAGAACACTCAATACCTCTCAGGGAATTCGGTTCATAATGGGAACAATCCGACTTCATCACACTAATAATGAGTTGTGGGTGGGAGGGGGGATTTCGTGGACTTGACGTCCCTCGTTGACTGATATTAAATATCTCTGTACTAGTCGAAGATCATGACACGTTTTGCTTAGAGTGCGTTTATTTGATTGAACTTTTATAAACGTTTGAATGTCATCCAGTGATATGAATCGCTCTATTCCGAGCTTCCTTCCCATGACCCTTCAGGCCAGACGTCAAATAATTTTCTAGAGATTATCTGGCTATGGTCAGAGATCCCTCCCATACAACACAAACGCAAAATGGGAGCGACCACATCCCAATGAAAATTATTTTTAAAAGATAGCTGGCCGTTCTACAACACTTAACTCAGATATAATTATTAATGATTATTAATGACATTATTAATGTCTTTTGTTGTCAGTCGTATTACTGTAAAACTAATCTCACTCTGTGCCGTTCAATACAGATATCAATGTACAGCTTGCTGTCCTTCTATTTTGCCCGGAGGACAAGGATGTATTATCAGTGATAGTATATCCCTTCACGTGTACTCGTTAGATCAGTTGTGCTTATCCACTTCGTCTGACATCCTTCGTCGCTTCTGCTATATTTACGCGCCTTCCCATCGCAGTTTTCAATTAAGCAAATGTTTACCTTTTACAGGGAACTTGCAAGACCCACCAATCAAACGTTTTGACAAAACTTTTCACAAAATGATGTGACAGAGATTCATATTTCTTCCATTGGTCGACCTTTCTGTGGGTATATATCGGGCAAATTTTCAGAGTTTTTTTTCAAATCAATCTGCCAAGCGTTTCGTCCTTGATTGGTTGACTAATGAGTCTTCTGATTTCCGTTAACAGCGTTTTGAAAAACACGGTCTTGGGCGGAGGATCAAATAGTGTAGTGTGCAAGAACTTTTTCTCCAAATTTGGATGCATATCTTAACAGATATGTTGATGTGTTGAAGAGAGTCACTCGATTCTACAGGTTTGAACTATATCGAATGTTTACTGTAGTGTAAAAAAACACAGAAAAAAACAAATATTTAACAAGCTATTAGTTCTTGCATACATGTCTATTCCAGGGTAGGTGGTATTTCAAACAATGTGTTGTGAATGTTGTGCATTCCAGTGTAAATAACTCGCTATGTATTGCAACAATATATTACAATTTTCAGAAATAATGTTTTCAAAATTCGTATCGAGTTATAGCACTCAATGTACTTTTATTTGCTTTGATTGACAGGCTGTATCACAGCGTACATATACAATGTAAATAGTTTCTTCTCAAGTCTATCCAATGTGGCGTTCAGTGTTTCTTCTCACGAATATTTAATTTTTACCGCACTTACTGGGCCTGTATGTCTACACATGAGTCTACCTTGCGTTTTGGAACAAGCTGACGACACGCCGAGTCTGTCTGAACGATAGTGAGACTAAATAAATATTCGACCACTCTGGTTTATGTATTCGGCTAAATAAATGCAGATCCTGTTTTAAGGGGACTTTCCAACTGAAATCATGATTGGTAATGGAAGCCAATGAGATCGTACAGCAACATACTGATGGACTTGTGCATACTGATCCATGTTGAAGCAACTTTATATTTCGCTTATTACTAATCTAAATGATCGTACACACGCACAAATCATGTTCTATATGAAACATTGTTATCGTATAACTTCGAAACTTCTTCGCGAAAATCTCTAATGTTCACCCATATTAGAATCCTACGTTCTGTAATTTGACCTCTTCTCTTTCATCAGATTAGGGGAATCCCGCTCTCTAAAATGGAGGCAAAAATCAGTTAACATAATGAATTCAGCAAAATCCTCTTGAGGCGCATACAGACATATCTATCCGCATTAAATAGTAGTAAAAAGTAAATTGTCATCTATCTAATTTGCATAATAATAGATCAAACATCTTTCGCGCTGTTTAAACATCATTGGCTGGTTCTTCACATGGCAAATTAATGTTATGACATGGAACAATAGATAAATCAATGCGCCTAAAATTTTGATGCGTTGGTTCAGAAGGAATCAAAAGTTATCGAGCAAAAACGACCTTCTTTACCTCGATTTTAGAGAGCAGGATCGCCTTAACCTGTTCATGCTATGTGTTCTGGTCTGGTCTATAGAACAATTTATCGACTGATTTAAAAGCTTATTCATCCATTTATATGTTTCAAACGTTATCATAGATTTTTCATATTATCGTACCGATAACATTAAGTTTCCCGGCTGCTGCCTCGCTATTATCCGTATCCGTATTATGTGTTCCCCAGGGTCTCGTCTATAGAATAATTTGTCGACAGACTCAAAAGTATATTCATGCATTTATATGTTTAAAACATTATTATAGATTTTTGATATTATCGTACCAATAACATTAAGTTTCCCTGCTGCTGCCTCGCTATTATCCGTATCTGCAAAAATGATATCCTAATGCAATATGGTCTGGGACTATTTACGGGTTTTCTTTTATTTATATAATGGGCTGCTGGCTTATATCCATATCGTTGAAATATCAGTTTCCATTAAAAATATCGTTTGGTATGATGCTCTATTATGGTGTTAGAACCAACCCTCTTTGGTTTTCTCCGGCCCAAATGATTCAACCAATTGCCCATCGTTCATTGCATTGCTAAATAAACCGAATTGTTAGCACTGTGACGTTATACCGTAATGGGTCGTTTGTGTCGCTTTCTAATACGCTTCATCGATAAAGATAATAGATGAAGCAAAAGGTAATTTGCTTGTAAGACCTTATCAGCACACGTGTGTAATTACTCTGAACGCCGATAACCTGACTGGGACATCATTAGGAATTGTGTGAATGTTCGTCAGTACAAATGCGTGGATGAGTCATCCGAACTGCGGTGATGACAAAGAGTAATGAATAGAAATATCATAATTGGAGAGTACCGGTATCCGTGGTGACTTGTAAATAGATCGTACGGAAATAAGAATTTTGATTCAGAAGCATTGTTCTCTCAAACGGTAATATGGATTTTAGATTCATCGGTATAGAGTCGTGGAGATATATTCTAGCCTGTGTAGTACATATTTGCCTGTGGGGTCACATGACTTCTTGTATATGTTGCGCTTACTTTAATATCCAAGTGATTTTTTTTGACAGTCAGAGCTTAAAGACTGTAGCGTCTGAGTTCTCATCAACAGCATCTAGTTATCATCCTGATCCTCCTCCCTTCAACAGCTGAGATCACCCTTTCAGTATAGAACCGTATCCGGAAAACAGGAGATCAAGGCACAAATTGAAGATTTTGATAGCAGTCTGTGTCCAAGGTCAGCATCGTAAGAAATTGTTCTGCTGGTAACAGCAATATGTGTCGGACTACTTGCCGCTTTCGGCTTGCCTGCCAATTTGCTGTTGTGTCCATAGTACACAAGAGAGCTCTGCGGGACTCGTCAACTTACGTCATGATGGTCAGTCTAGCATTCACTGATCTTTCTGTCATGTTGATTTTCCCAGCTGTTATACTGCAGCTTGATGCACAATCAAGGAGAGAGAGAGAGAATTAAGGTTTGATGTGGCGTTCAGCAATATATCAGCTATATAGCGACGATCAAACAAAATTCTAAGTACTCAAGGCACTAACTTAGTAATCCAACGCATTAAAACATACACACATTAAAACTTATGTAACAGCCCGATTTCTCTCAAATAACCCAAGATGCAATCCTCCCTCACCCTCCTGAAAAATCTTAAAATCTATGCATTCGATGAGAATATGTTTCGCCGTGAGATCATCATGGCATGGACCACACCTTGGGATTGGCTCTATTTTTAGTAAATGTTCGTGAGTTAATCGTGTATGGCCGATTCTACATCGCCTGGTTATGGTTTGATCGAAACGTTTCTGGCTGTTCAGATGAGCATAGCCTACAGTTTATTTGAACTCATGAAGTTTGTTATTATTCACAGCATCCCATAAAGATTGAAACAGCTGTCTACTCTCTCAGTAGAGCGTAAACTTTCCGGACTTTCATCTACCCTATTTCCCTTGGGGGGGTGGATTGGAATATCAAAGGAATTATCAACATCATCCTCCAACGAACCACCTCGCTGGGGGTCTAATAACACCCCAGCCACCAGTCAGATTTTTGGACCGGATTCGGAGCCTTCGCGCACATCACCGGAAGTGACATCATATATAGCAAAATAGATGTTTGCCGAACATTTCGCTTACTTTTCAAGTCTGCATAATAACTCTGTTGACCTAGCGTTAACAAGAATTATCTGGAGATAATTTTCCCTGTTTATCTGGACAGAGCATATGAAAAGTAGTTCGCTCATGTGCAACACTAAAGGAGTTGTTGTCGGATTCCCCTATACGTCATAGCAACGTAGTAAAGGTCAACTTCCGCTATTGGTGGCAGGGATGGTAATGGAGCCTGCGAAATGGAGCATGTGCTGTGGGGAGGTTGATCATCCTCCTCAGAGCGAGCTGAAAATCTGTTTGAGCTGTTGGGAACATTTTCTGCTTCCTCTGCTCTTTTTACTTTTCCTTTGTCTAAGCTTAGAATTCCTCTTTGAGGTCTTGCCATCCGGTCCTACAATTGACCAAATGCTATCACCAACGCTTTCAGGTTGCTCGACTTCCAGTGCGTTCATTGTGACAGAGCTCTCCGCAACGGCGAAATTTTCCGTAACGGGAGATTTCTTCTCTGTATTGGATTGTATTCAAGTCACATATTGTGAAGCAGTCCGGTTTTTTCTGTCAGTCGGACCTTCTGAGTTTTCATGCGTTTTACATTCCCTGTTTTTGTGGCCTGGCTGTTCACAACTCAGGCATTCATTCTTAAACGGACAATCCCAAAACATGTGATTTTCATCTCCGGATGTGTAACACGTTTTAACCTGACATTTATACCAAACAGGACGTCTGAAATCTCCAAACATAACTGTGGAGGGAAGCGTGGTTTTGATGTCAGACATCCACACCTTCCTACTCTCAGTTTTGAAATCTCTATTAAAAGTATAGCACTCGTGGGAAATGTCATGAACTTTACCATATTTCTCAAAAATATGCCTGATGTCAGTGTGTGGTATCCCCACAGGGCATTTTCTTCTGACAAGTACTTTCGTGGGTGTAATCTCCTCAAAGTGACCGCACTGATCTTGGAAATCCAAGATACCGTGTTTGAGAGGAGAACATCTCTGGCTTGTTCATTTTTTAGTGTCACAATCCAGAGATCATTTGTCACCTACGCTAATCCATCAATGATTTTCGGCCCTGATCCGACAGACTCTTTTAAAGCACGCCAAATATCAATCGAGATGTCACACAGATTATTTTCATGTAAACTAGAATGAAAGTAACTCCGAAAAGTGAAGTCATTGTGATATTCTATATTTCGGTACAGGTTATACCATCGTCAGGAGTTATTCCTGACGATGGTATAACCTCAACTCAGAAACTCTGGCTGTGATAGGTAAATATAGAGTAAGGGGCGTGGCATTCCTATCACAGCTCAGAACGATGGTAGGTTAAATTTTCGCGATAAAATCTGCTGTTCCGAAAAGTGTCTTCTCGCAATCTTTCGCTGACGAAAATAACGAAACGGGAGATAAATAATATGCCAATTTGATACAGTTTGACCGACATGAGCTTCTATGTCCATGTACCATCTATCATTACTGTTTTGATGCTGACAAAATGTTATCAAATGTGTGAGAAAAAACCTCGATTGATTTTAAGGTTTTCGCGCCTTTATGACATCTTCTGAGAATATGGCCTTCGCTATTTTTATCTCGTGACCTTTCTGATCACGTGAGTAAACGCGTCGCTATTGGTTTAAAACCGGCATGGATCGATTTCTTGATGACGTGAGCCAAAAGGTCAACTCCATTCTGCGTATGTCCCTGTAAACTGTGGAGAAAGAAACACAACGGGTTTTTTTACAAAATCCGTGTTTGATGGCGCATTCCATATAATTAAAGGAGTCATTAGGTGGTTGTCATAGTGCTGGAGATGCCAAATCATATTATTTATTCTATACAATGCTTGTTGTGCCTCTGTCTCAATTCCCCACGCCGTGTACAGTTAAAGATCTCGAGCGACTGACGTCATATTTAGCTATTTTCAGGCTCTATCAGTCATTCGGGCTAAGGAGTCAGATTCAGCAACAGCAACCTAATAAATAGCCGATGTTTTCGGGCTAGGTATGACCTGTACCGAAATATAGAATATCACAATGACTTCACTTTTCGGAGTTACTTTCATCCTAGTTTAAATATCAATCGGCTTAGCGGCATTCAGCCCCAAGAGTCTAAGGCTCAGTGGCCTCTCTAACAGTCTGTGTGCCATAGCACTAACAAATAATTATAGACTCCCACCCAGGAAGCTCAAGAAAAGATTCATTCGAACAAACAAACAAGAAAATAATAACAGTTGTCAACAGTTTACAAATAGCCCGCGATATATATCAACAGTGCCTTCAAGGAATCAAAAGCCCCGTATGATCGTGTTACATTCAATACAGCGCCATCTACCTACACAAGGAAAATGGTGATCTAGGTCAACCCAAATGGGCTGACCAAGGCAAACAAAAAGCCGCCGAGAACAGCGAAAATCTGACGAATCAACTCAAAATTTCACCATGCCAGATGCAGTTATTCCTGACGATGGTATAACCTGTACCGAAATATAGAATATCACAATGACTTCACTTTTCGGAGTTACTTTCATTCTAGTTTAAATATCAATCGGCTTAGCGGCATTCAGACCCAAGAGTCTAAGGCTCAGTGGCCTCTCTAACAGTCTGTGTGCCATAGCACTAACAAATAATTATAGACTCCCACCCAGGAAGCTCAAGAAAAGATTCATTCGAACAAACAAACAATAAAATAATAGCAGTTGTCAACAGTTTTACAAATAGCCCGCGCTATATATTAACATAGTGCCTCCAAAGACCCAACACCCCGTATTGAATTGAATTGAATTCTATTGTACAAACACTCAAGATGAGCAGGTACATAACAAATGTAACATACAATCACAAAAATACAGTGGCAATAGTTTTGGTCCAATGTCAACATGGTGCAGGTGACCAAAGTAATAATATTGTTATTATTAATCAGCTGATGATGTGTTATGGTGAGACAGTTCAAATTCCCTAGCTGCAAACGCTTTGTACACATATTTTCCAACCAAGGGGGCTAACTCTGGTGGGGGATTCATAAGAAGACAAAGTTGCCTCTCTTGGTCCATGAGATAAGGGCTAAGGGGGTAAATTATCTGTGCAACTGAGTCAAACAATTCTTTCCTAGATTGGCTGTAAAAATTGCAAGTTAGCAGAAAATGGGCCTCATCTTCAACACCAGACTGGCATATCGAACACAATCTATGTTGTCTCGGGGTGTTAGGCCTAATGTAGCGGCCTGTTTCAACTTCTAGAAGATGACAGCTTAACCTTAAATATGTTAACCCTTTCCTGTGATCTTTATTCTTAACTGTACTGAGATATTCTGATTAGGAAATATTGCTTTTGATGATCCCATAAGTACACAACTTATTTGGTAACAGAGTGTTGGGATTAACCGGTGAGGTTGCATCCTGAAATAATCATAAAATTGAGACTCCAAGCCATTACGAAACTGATCAATTTTACATATAAGGTGATCTATAGGTATACCCAGAACAGAGCATACATGAGCAACACTACTACAAAGAGAGTCAGAATTCTGGGATTGCATTTTAATATCTTCAATGAAAGCTTTGTGTACCAGCCTGTTGTCTGGTAATAACCACAGCCTATGGAAGAATTTAAGCATGGAAATAATGACAGAGAGAGATACAGGAAATACACCAAGTTCTGAGAGGCAGCCAATGTTACTGCATCTTTTGGGAACTTCAAGTATTGATTTTGATCGTGGTCGAGTTCTTTCACACAGGGTGTTCTTTCCCAGTTAGGAGATGTATGATTAGACTTGAGGTTGACTATTTTAGTACCCCAGACTTCAGATGCATAGGTAGAGGTTGGAATACATACTGCATGGTATATTTTCAATAGGGTGGCTGTGGGCAACTCTGACAGTTAATGAGCATATTTTGTGTCGTATGGAAAACCAAGCTCTAAGGGCTTTGTTTTGGAGATTAATAATGGCAGCATTAAAATTACCTGTATGAGATATTGATATACCTATGTGTAGCTTAAAACTATGTCAATGGGATGTAAGTTATAGTTGAAAGTGTAGGTCATGCATTTTGCTGCAGTGCTCCCAAAAATCATTATTTTGGTCTTTGAAGTATTTAGTGATAATTTCCAAGCGTCACAAAATGAGAGAGTACGTTCAGGCCATTTTGTAGGCCAGTTGGAGAGGTCGAAAGAAGTACAAGATCTCAACAAAGAAAAGGTGCGAAACTGACGTATCGTCCAGCATAGGGGGTGATACAGAGGTATTGTTCAAATGACTTTCCAGATCATCAACATAAATGTTGAACAACAAGGGACTAAGGACACAACCTTGTTTGACACCAATGAATGATGGGATTGCTTGGGACAATCTAGTGGATGTTTTAACAGTGTACATAACGTTCTCATACATACTATGAATAAGGTACAGGAAACGTCCACCAATTCCTAGTTGGTTAAGTTTGAAAATTAAGCCATTTCGCCAAACAGTATCAAATGCTTTATTAAAGTCGACAACACTCATAAACAGTTTTTGTTTCTTGGATTTATATTTGTTTATCAAAGTCTTCAAGATAAACAAGTTATCTGAAGTTCTGTGGTCTTTTCGAAAGCCATGTTGCGCATTGCTGAGCAAATTGCTGTTCTCCATGAATTGTTCAAGACGGCTATTTATTATTGACAGCATTGTTTTTCCTAGACAACTACCCAGGGCAATGCTTCGGTAATTATTAGGGAAATTTTCAGCACCCTTTTTATGGATTGGAGTTAAGTAGGAGTCACACCACTCTGTAGGAAAACAACTAGAGTCAAAGATTAAGTTGAATAATTTGCTGAAGTGATCAATAAAAAGTGTAGAAGAGCACTTAAGCATCTCGTTCAATACAAGATCAGGTCCACTTGACTTGTGGGGTTTGAGTTTCTTAACTGCACACTTTATTTCTTCAGTAGTTATGCTGTAATCTAAGGGTGACGGAATGTTGAAATTCATGTTATTCACAATGTTATCAATTATCGCATGCTGGGGATTATTAGATGAAGGTGGGCAGTTCAAATCTCGAAAGTGTCTTTCCCAGTCATTTATTGGGACTTGGTCAGAGGACTCCGCTTTTCCTTCGGTTAGAAGTTTAACCAACTTCCAGTATTCAGTGGGATTTGACTCGCATAATGCTTCCAGGCGACTAAGAATGGAGTTTTTGAAAGATTTTTCTTTAAATTTGAGGAGTTTCTTATACTGTTTTTTAATTGTGTGAAATTTTATCATAAGATCATGTCGGTATGGATGATATTTTATCTGGAAACTCAGAGTATCAAGTGTTTTTCTAAGAGTTTTACAATCCTGATCGTACCATTTCCGTTTCTTTTTAGCCTTGGATGTACACACCCGTTTGAGGCTGGAAGCTGCAGCATTAATCAGCATACTGGTGAAGTCATTATTAGCACTGTCAATATCTTTAGCAGTATTGGAGTACGATGTTTGTAAGAATAGCTGAGCTGTTGCTTGGATATCTGGACTAAGAAGAGAAAGTTCATAGCGATAAGCAGAGTCTTGAGACCATATGGATTTGTAGGACTTTTTAGGAGGATTTCTTGCAGACGAGGGCAAGGTAGTGAGTTTAGGTTGGTTCGTGATAGGCATTTGATCAAATCTGTTGCGGGCGGGACTAGTATTTATTTTAAGCTGAACCCCGCAGTGGTCAGAGAGGTATGTACGAGGATGAACAGAGAACGAACGGATTTTATCAAATAAGGAAATACTACATATATTATAATCGATTGCACTACATCCATTGTAGGTGTAGCAGGTGAATAAACCCAGAGCATCACCCGTGGTTCTACCATTGATAATCACCATATTCAAGGATTTACAAAGTTGAACAAGAGAACGGCCAAACCCGTTCACAACACTGTCCATGTTGTTTCTACCAACTGAACAGGGTGAATCAAATGATGGGATGGGAGAATATTTTGATGCACGGAGGGAGGTGAAACAGTCACCAAGACAGCCAGTCCTAGCATTAAGATCCCCACAAAGGAGGACAGGCCCTTTTTGGGAAAAATAGTTGATGTCATTCTCTAGTTTTGTGAATGGGTCATAATCCCTGGTACGCCAAAGACGTGATTTTTAGGGTGGTAAACCGTGGTATATATGCAGTACATATGTACAGATCTTCGGAGAAAAGACCAGCACTACTTTTCAGTACACACCATAACACATCACCAGCAAGAGACCGGACAGGCACAATATTCGGTTCGAGGTACTCTTTAAAGTACAATGCTGCACCACATTTATCAGAACTTTCTCCACGGGAGATGTGGTGAGATTTGTATCCAGGTATGATTTTGTTATATAAACCACACTGAATGTCTGTGTTCGAAGTCCATGTTTCAGTTAAACAAAGTAAACCGTAACTACCAACAATATTAACAAAGTCTTGTAGCTTACCATCCTCAGCAACAATAGAGGCAAGCCCTTGTATGTTCCAGCTAATTATAGAAAATACCATTATCAAATTCAGGAAACTATTAAAAAGTCAACATTAGCAGGGAAGAGAGTAAGAAAGATATAGTTAATTCATATAATACTCGTAGATATGTATTTAAAGGCTATCCAAATACATCAGGTTAAGCCAATACTAGCATAATAATAGCAACACTCGATGATATCAACCACATTGTTGACAAGTGTAATGGTAATACACGTTTCCAAGTGAAACATTTAGAGAATAACATTGATTGAAAAGATCAGCAGAATGTTGTATGCCATTCTCATCTTCAAAGATACATGCACCCCCTCCGCCAATGCACGACCACATTGGCGACTGATGTACATGCATATTTGAAGATGGGACTTCTAAAATTAGATTAAGTTCATAGAAAGATTAAACGAAGAGATTTAGAGGTGTTGGGATGGTGACAGTAGCATTGACTCGATTCATTCACCAATGATCATCAGAATGCTGTATTAATGCCCCACTATTAAAGAGCCCTATTATTCATTAATGTCCCATTAATGGCTGCATCCATGGCACGAGTAAGGGTCTATGATCCATCGGGGCAAAGTAGTATGGATTATATCCAAAATTGGGCGAACCAGGAATCGTTGGGAATGGAGCGGAAACAGGATACATGTTGCTATTCATCAGAGATGAAGCACACACTGGTGGTCGATAGAAATGCTGCGGAAAATGCTTCCCGCATGTTTCACTGATAGATGGTGAAAGAGACGGTGGTCCTTCGGAAGACAATGTTTGAGTCACAGATGCACTAGGCCACGTGACTGTTGCTGTAGGATACTAAAGTGAAGCCCCGGTTTGCGGTACTGGGGTGTGCGATGTGACTTCTGTTATAGGCGATGATGGGCCCTGCAGTTCTGATGCTTCCGTTTGTGAAACTGATTTGGTAGGTTGTGTATTCACAGGTGTGACCGGTGACTTGTTAACAAATCGGCTGTTCCGGATTTCTGTCTGTTGGTCACTGAACGTCGAGGAATTTCTGTGAGAATGTAGAGCTCGAGATAGTGCACGGGCCAAAACACCTGAACCTCTCTCATTAAGATGGGTAGTGCCATTATACAAATACTGTTTGGGTTGTCCATTCGAGTCCAGAAAATAAGCATGACAGTCAATGAAATTTGATGGGCTGCACACCTGTTTGAATGCAGTATTGGCCTCGCTTATCCGGTTGTTAATGGCGCTAGTTTTCGGATCCTGCCCATTGCGAGGAATTAAAGAGCAGACCCTAACAGTAGCGTTGGGAAATTTTGTTTTTACAGTCTCGATAAGGTGGCCCATATCACGCTTTACCGTAGACGCAGACTTGCCTGAACAGCAGTCATTCGACCCTACGAGGAGAGTAACACGATCAGTTTCAGCGTGAGTGACATCATGGGCTTGTACCAGGCTCTGGAGATCAGTAATGTGGGCACCACTACATGTTCTCACTGAAGTTTGGCCACTTCTGTCCAGTCCGTTTGGGGAGAGGCCTTTCACCATTGAGCTCCCCAATATTAAAGATTTACAACGACTAGGGAGAGATGCCGATTTGCTCCCTCGTACAGTTCTGTTAGTTTTCGAAGCCTTCCTGTCGGTAGAACTATCAACCACCTGGTCTGTTGACGCCATACCCCCAGCGGTTGAAGATAATGGCTGTTGATATGTGTTATTGGCCGGATTGTCAGAAACGGATTCGGACTCGTTAGTCAGGCTAGCAAACTTGTTAGAGGTGCTAACCATTATCACATGCACATTATCATTTGTATGCTCTCACTCGATCCGAGGGGCATTTTGGGAGAGAGAGTTAGCAGGCACTGTCGGGCCAGCTGTAGCACCCCTCTCGGCCCAAGTGGCCTGAGAAGAACACAAGGGATGCGAATTGTTAGCAGACATACCGTCCTTGAGCATTTGTTGGCTGATATTGAGAGGTGGAGTATCACTAATTAACTTATTACAGGAATTGTCATCTGACAGTTTGTTTAGTCTACGTTCACAAGATGTGAGCTTAGCTTTCAGTAGACTGCTATTCTTCTCAAGTGCCAGTATTTTGCTATTCTGCCTCTCACATAATTCCTCCAAGGCAGAAAGTCGGCGACTGTAATCATCCATGTGTACTTTCAACAGATTGTGATTTTGGACCCGGTTATCCTCAACAGCGCATTTCACGTGAATATCAACCTGCTGTAAGACATCATCGAGCGACTCGTCAGTTTTTTGCTGTTTATTTTCAAGGATTCTCAGGGCAAGGATTGTGCTATTTGTGGTATTTCATTAACGTGGGACTGACTGTCAATTAGAGTGACCTCCCCTGACTACGGAACTCTCTAAAACCGCGTGGATAATGGCTGCCTAGTTTGTACACCGCTCCGTATCTCTGTCCGGATTAAATGTGTTTTTTTCACTGACAATTGAACTATTCGTCAAGTCAAGTTACTACATAATTGGCAACGAGGATTTGTGGAACATTGTTACCGAACTTTCACGTAGTTTCAACATGGCAATGCACGGGAAAATCGAGGAGTTTGACGAAGAAGTCAGCGGAACATGGACGGAATACATGGAGCGGGTCGAACATTATTTCATCGCAAATGCGGTGACGGACGTAGCAATCAAACGCTCCATACTATTAAGTGTTTGCGGCGGAAAAACGTATAAACTAATCAGAAGTTTGGTTGCTCCTGAAAAACCTGGAGATAAGTCGTTTGCTGACTTAGTGCAAATTATTGGCGCCCACTACAATCCTCCGCCTTCGCCCATCGTGCAGCGGTTCAAATTCCACACACGGACTCGGAAAGAAGGTGAGACTATTGCTGTTTTTGTGTCGGAATTACGTAAACTGTCTGAACACTGCAATTTTGGGGCCACACTGGATGACGTGTTGAGAGATAGGCTAGTTTGTGGGGCACATAATGACAAAATTCAAAAAGCACTTTTGTCCAAACTGAATTTGGATTTTAAGAAAGCCCTAGAGATGTCAATAGCCATTGAAACGGCAGAAAAGGACACCCAAGATCTCCAGTCCACTATTCACTCGGGGACTATAGGGCAAACACAGCCAAAACTTGAAGTTCATAAAACTCAACATGAGTCAACCAGCCGATGTAATAGGTGTAACAGAAACCATTCTCCAGATTCCTGTCGCTTCATCGATGCAGTCTGCAACATCTGCCATAAAAAAGGTCACATTTCTCCAGCTTGTTGGAATAGAAATCAGTCGAGTAGCGGAAAAATGACCGCTCCAGGTCAAGTGATTAGGGGTAATCCGAGGAGGAAATTCCATCCTCCAGAAAAATGGAAGCCACAGCAGGCACACCACTTAGAGGAAGCTGACGACAGCCCAAATGAGGGAGGGGATGAATATACCCTCTTCAGTTTGAAAACGACCGATTCAAGAGCCCCATATACAGTAAATATGGAGGTGGGACAGTCTGATATCAACATGGAAGTTGATACTGGGGCATCAGTAACATTGATTGCTGAGAAAACATACAAATCCATGAAATTAGGTACAGATAGTCTCAGGGAAGTTACTGTGAAAGTAAGAGGCTATACAGGAGAGGAAATAACAGTGTTGGGTTCCATTGATGTTCCCGTACGGTATGACAACCAGGATGTGCAGCTTACAGCATTAGTGGTTCCTGGTGAAGGCCCCAATCTTCTGGGCCGTGATTGGTTACAGCACATCAAGTTGAACTGGTCACAAATTTTCAAACTTCAGTCAAGCGAAGCACCCACAGTAGGTCCTTCAAATGTGGAGGAAATTTTGAGTAGGTATCCAAACCTATTCAAAGAGGGATTAGGAACGCTTCAAGGAGTACAGGCCAAAATTCAGGTAGACCCACAGGCCAAGCCTAGATTCTTCAGAGCCCGACCCGTGCCATATACACTCCGAGACAAAATTGAAGCAGAATTAGAGAGACTTCAGGCAGAAGGCACAATAGAACCAGTACAATATTCGGACTGGGCAACCCCCATTGTGCCTGTCGTGAAAAGTGACCAGTCAATACGCATACTCACCTTGAACCAGGTCTCCAAACTAGACTCTTACCCCATACCCAAAACTGAAGATTTGTTTGCAACCCTAGGTGGGGGGAAGAAATTCACCAAGCTGGACATGAGCCAAGCATATCAACAAATGACGCTCACAGAAGAATCCAAACAGTATACGACGATCAATACCCACAAAGGACTTTTTTCTTACTGTCGTCTTCCATACGGAGTTTCGTCGGCTCCAGGCATTTTCCAGCGTACAATGGAAAATCTCCTACAGGGTATAGACAACGTTGTTGTGCGAGTGGATGACATTCTGGTAACCGGGGCCACAGACGCGGCCCACAAGGCCAATTTGGACAAGGTTTTGTCCAGGCTGGATGAAGCAGGCATTCGTCTGAAAATCACAAAATGTATCTTCATGGCAGACGAAGTGGTGTTCCTGGGACACAAAATCGACAAAGAGGGAATTCACCCACTTATGGAAAAAGCTGGGGCAATCAAAAATGCTCCACGGCCGAAGAACGTCACTGAACTGAAATCATATCTTGGACTGATCAACTATTATGCAAAGTTCTTAAACAACTTGGCTTCCACGCTAGCTCCATTACACCATTTACTACGCAAAGATGTTCCTTGGAGCTGGGGTGAAGAGGAAGACAAAGCGTTTCAAGCTTCCAAAGACTTGCTACAGTCCAGAAGTGTGTTGGTGCATTTCAACCCCGACCGGAAACTGGTACTCGCATGTGATGTCTCGCCATACGGCATTGGAGCCGTGATATCCCACATATTTGATGATGGTAGAGAGAAGCCAATCACTTTCGCATCACGTACATTGTCCAAGGCCGAACAAGGTTATTCGAAACTGGAAAAAGAAGGACTCTCTATAATTTTTGGACTACGAAAGTTCCATCAATTCCTGTATGGGCGACCATTTACCGTGATTACGGATCACAAACCTCTGATTGGTCTATTCAGACCAGATAAGGCTATACCTCCAATGACCGCAGCTCGCTTGCAGCGCTGGGCTTTGATACTCGCGGGCTATGAGTACACCATCATCTACAAGGAAGGCAGTGCAAACAACAATGCAGATGCACTGTCGCCTCCCCTTGCCTACCGTGCCATCAACCGTCCCACTGCCAGGGGAGACTGTGTTACTGTTTGAACATTCGGAAGATAAAACTTCGCTCACAGCAGATCAGATCAAGTTGTTCACTCGACGTGACCCAGTATTATCGCGGGTGCTCAACTTTGCACTACAAGGTTGGCCTCAGAAAAACCCGAGCAAAGACATAGACCCTTACCAACTTCGCCGAGCAGAACTGAGTGTTCACGATGGATGCGTTTTGTGGGGCAATCGCGTCATAATTCCAGCAACATGTCGGAAAACAGTGCTGGACGATCTTCACGTCGCACACCCAGGAATCAACAAGATCAAAAGCTTGGCTAGAAGCTATGTATGGTGGCCAGGTCTAGACACAGATTTGGAACGTGCACAGTGTCAGACCAATCGACATTCTCCACCTGAAGCACCACTGCATCCTTGGGAGTGCCCTAGTCAACCATGGTCCAGAATCCATATTGACTTTGCTGGTCCTTTTATGGGAAAGATGTTTTTGATCCTGATTGATGCCTATTCAAAGTGGATAGAAGTCTTACCCATGAACACGATCACATCCAGGGCCACTATAGAGAAACTACAAATGGTGTTCACGACTCATGGATTACCAGACAGACTGGTGTCGGACAACGGTGCGACATTCACAAGTGTGGAATTCAAGGAATTCACTAGACGAAATGGAATTTCACACATCTTCTCTGCGCCTTATCACCCAGCGTCAAATGGTCAAGTCGAGCGAGCAGTGCAAACCTTCAAGGAGGCCATGAAGAAAATGACCGGTGGAACTTGGGAAAGTCGCATAGGTAGTTTCCTATTCCAATATCGATTGACACCTCAGACTACAACGGGGACATCGCCATCTGAATTACTGATGAATCGCCGGCCAAAATCTCGCCTCGATCTGCTCCATCCGGATGTTCACCGGAGAGTGTGGCAGAAACAGGATCAACAGAAACAACAGCATGATCGACATGTTAAGGCGCGTTCCCTAGAAAAAGGGAATAATGTGTATGTGGAAAATTTCAGACGCGGCTTTCGATGGCTACCAGGAGTCATCACGGAAAAAACTGGTCCATTGTCATTCAAGATTCTGATGAAAGATGGTCTGGTCATGAGGCGACATCAAGACCATGTTCGAATTCGTACAGACGAGGACAATAATGAGCATACAACAACGGAGTGTGAATCTACAATTGCAGTACCAATGGCCAGGGCTCCTGAGACTGAGCCGACAATGACGTCCGCCAGTGGTGAGGGAACTGCAGCCAGTGAAAGGAGTCAACCAGAACCAACTGATGCATCAACCGAAAACGAGATCCTCCATCCTACCGAAACCACCAGTCAACGATTCCCGGTGAGAGAAAGGAGAACACCGGAATACCTGAGAGATTATATAACTAAGTGACTGGTATAGTGATTCATTTGGGAAAACCTGAAAGGGTATCAGTGACTTTGGAATAATTGAAGTTAATGTTTAAACGATTTTCCATTAGCCAATTTTCACTCCAGAGACATTCATTCAGCATGTTAACAAGAAGGAACTCTTAAGTCTATAAGTGTTTTCATATTCAAATTTATTTCTTGAAGTTACAGTTTGCAGTTTGTGTTCATGACATGAAAGTTGGACATTAATCGTTAACGGGCATGACACAAACCATCATTGTCGCGCATACATGGCAGCAGTTAAAGTTCATACAAGTCAGTACTTAAAGGGGGAGGAGTGTGGTATTTCATTAACGTGGGACTGACTGTCAATTAGAGTGACCTCCCCTGACTACGGAACTCTCTAAAACCGCGTGGATAATGGCTGCCTAGTTTTGTACACCGCTCCGTATCTCTGTCCGGATTAAATGTGTTTTTTCACTGACAATTGAACTATTCGTCAAGTCAAGTTACTACACTATTGTCTGAGATACCACTTCTCAAATTTGAAGGCGTTTTTCGGCGAGTGGGATGTTATATTCAATTCAGCGCCATCTACCTCCACAAGTAAAATGGTGAACTCTCACAGTTTAATTGTTCTAGCACTAAAAAATAATTATTAATTATAGACTCCCATCCAGGAAGCTCAATAAAAGATTAATTCGAACAAACAAACAAGGAAATAATAACAGTTGTCAACAGTTTACAAATATCCCCCGATATATATATCAAGCGCCTTCAAGGAATCAAAAGCCCCGTATGATCGTGTTACATTCAATACAGCGCCATCTACCTACACAAGGAAAATGGTGATCTAGGTCAACCCAAATGGGCTGACCAAGGCAAACAAAAAGCCGCCGAGAACAGCGAAAATCTGACGAATCAACTCAAAATTTCACCATGCCAGATGCAGTTATTCCTGACGATGGTATAACCTGTACCGAAATATAGAATATCACAATGACTTCACTTTTCGGAGTTACTTTCATTCTAGTTTAAATATCAATCGGCTTAGCGGCATTCAGACCCAAGAGTCTAAGGCTCAGTGGCCTCTCTAACAGTCTGTGTGCCATAGCACTAACAAATAATTATAGACTCCCACCCAGGAAGCTCAAGAAAAGATTCATTCGAACAAACAAGCGATAAAATAATAGCAGTTGTCAACAGTTTTACAATAGCCCGCGCTATATATTAACACAGTGCCTCCAAAGCCCCAAAACCCCGTATGACAGTGTTATATTCAATACAGCGCCATCTACCTACACAAGGAGAAAAAATTATTAATTATAGACTCCCACCCAGGAAGCTCCAGAAAAGATTAATTCGAACAAACAAACAAGAAAATAATAAAGAAAGCATATAAAGTTCGCAAAAGGTTTACAATGTCTGAAGTTCAAACACCCAGACAGAACGTCTCCACAGGAGTAATTACGGTAATTCTCATATTGTTTGTGCTGACGCAGTTTCCAGCCGGAATATTCTGGTCGGTGGTGTTTCTGTTCCAAATTGATATTTCCGGCGTGTTCGGATTGTTACTGGTTGTCTTGATTTACGGCAGCAGTGCAATGAACCAATTGATATATTTCTTCTTATCTGCGAGAGCTAGGCAGAACGGCATATGCTGCAGGAACAGCGACCATGCTCCAGATGAAAGATAACTGTGTTTTTCCATGTTAGCTGGTAAAATAAACAGTCTGATTGCAGGTGCTCCTGCTGCTTTCAAACCACCCCACCTCAATACATTCCCGCACCCAAGCCAAACAGTTAGCATCAGCAATAAGACCCTATGTGCTTTATACCAACATTGTGCTATATATGTCCTACGCATTAACACATCACATTTTGTACGAGGATATATAGCATCATTGACAAAATCTGTCAAAACATACTATTTCCTACACTAGATTTATACCGACTGTCCGTTCCGATTTCTGTCATGAGAGAAATTTCAAGAATTTATACTGGAAATATAGCTAACAGGATTCAAGCATGTTTAACGATGCAGTTAAGGGAGGGGAGAGAATCCATCATGCGATAGGTAAAATGTTGTATACTGGTGCGAAGAGGGGGGACGAGAATCCGCTCCCCTTCATATACACCATATGATGGAATCACTACAAATCAAAATGAATTCATCAGGGATGGAGGGGGTGGGGTTGATATATTCAAACACTAATGTGCCGTATGTATCCGAGGAGTGGTCGGTATAGGTGTGTGATGAGGGAGACATCTAATCCAATGCGAAAAACTTCTCATGTTTGATAGATAAAAAAAGTGTTTGTATTTCAGCCCACAAGACGGGTAGAGCACAGGGAATCATAGAATGGTTCTATCGGAATTGTTAACCAAAAGGCGGGGACAATGGCAAGACCTGTTGGAAACCACACGGGTCAGGGTTCCCCATATGACAATTCTGCACTTCACGTCGCGTTAATGACTAAAATGACTAGTTATAGGATGTAGCATGTGGCTAAAGAGCTGAATTTTGTATTCAGTGTTATCATTCGTGAATTGTGTCACCCAGGCTTGCAACGGACCTGCACAGATTTCACTATTGCCATATAGATTTGTCTCTGGTATATGATAGACTAAGTACTATTGATTCTGTGGAGCACAGAATACAAAATAAACGCAAAAAACTCTTACGATCAAGCCGAAATATACGCATTGGTAACAAACTGCACAATCCCCATATATTATTACAATAATAGTAAACCTAATATCGATTTGATAGTAAATGTGTCAAATCGTTGAAGCAAAGATGTCAAATCGGCACAACAATTCGCTGATACATCAAATGCATCTATTATGAGATTCAATTCTGCGAAACCCGCGTTTTTCAAGAATGCAAGCCTCCCACCCTCATCCTTACCCGACAGTCCCAAGTCGGCTATCATTTGATCCTAAAACTCAAAGTTCATTATTCACCTTGACAACAACTACCAGAGTAGAAAGGCATAAACCTCTAAGAGAGGAGACTTCAGTAATACTTTACCCCAAATATAGCTTGTCACATTCGTCAAATATTCAGTTTGCAATTTGGAAGTTGAATGATTAAACACTACTTGCAAATTTATTGACCCCCATACAGGGCACTGGCTAAGCACATATTGTTATAGACATACCCTTAAACGAGAGCCCACATAGATACCTTAAAAATATACCTGATTTGTAACCTTTGAGAAATTAAATAAATATAATGAAATGTGTTATGCCTATCTTTTATACCATATGGTGAAACCAATACAAATCAAAATGAATTCATCCGGGAAGGAGGGGGTGGGGTTAGTATATTCAAACACTAATGTGCCGTATGTTGCCGGGAAGGGGTCAGTAGGTGTGTGTGGGGGAGATCTAGTCCAAATGCGAAAAACTTCCCATGTTTGATAAATAAAAAGGTGTTTGTACTTCTGCCCACAAGACGGATAAAGCACAGGGACACACAGAATGGTTCTATCGGAATTGTTGTTGGTGCAACTTGAATAAACTGTTTTAGTGTATTTCCAAACTAATTCGAGTTATGCATGTATACGGTCTAAAAAGCACATGATGGCTCCTACAAATAATAGAACATTTTGACATATCCGTTGTTGCCATAATACAAGACGGAAGTTTGCTTTCAATTAAACCATCCCCATGAAACTTGGTTCATGTATTTGATTGAGCAAGTTTAACATGATCGCTCTATCCGATCTGGGGGATGCCAATATAAAGACATCAAAAAGAATTCACACTAATACATTTAATACTAAGAAATCCTCCTTTCCAATTTACACCAGTGCTCATAAAGAAATGTTACGTTTCCTGATGGGTAAAGGAACAGAAAAATAGCCTATAGCTGCAGATCTAATACAGATCCGCTCTCATTAAAAGTCAAGTCGTGCGCGGTAGAGGCCCAGTAGCAGTGCGGTAGAGGCCCAGTACCGGCGCAGTACCAACGCGCTAGCAACGCGGTGGTCGCGCAGTAGCAATGCAGTAGCAACGCAGTAGGAGCACAGTAATTACTGCGCAGCCTTTCTTGCATAATTACCGCGCTACGCTTACATTATTCTGGGATCACGAATGTTTATAAAGATTAAAAGATAACATGTATGCAAATGGTCAGATATGGATTTCACTGAAGGTCTGTTTTCGGAGATGAGAAAGCATCTGAAAAGGGATGTACAATAGTCATATCACACAGGATTTTCCCCAAAAGATGACGATCACAACGAGTTGAAGATTTCCTTAATCATTATTGAGGAATTATACTGTATTTACTATTAAGGTACACTCTAGAGTTATCCAGTTCCAGCCGGAAATAAAAAAAATTGGGTCGCCCTCCGACCACCAATAGTCAAATAATCCTGTTATATCCATATATCATCTGAAAGAGAATATTTGTACCTTTACTACAAGGCATATGCCATTTTTGTTGCAAAAAAAAATCCTTGCAAACCCCTTTACAAATGCTTCAATTTTCTTGAAAACCCATCACAATGTAGAAAAATTGGTCATATACGGTCCATTTTCCATAGAAATACACGTCTCGTCTTTCACGTCGAGCGGTCAATTTTAAATGGTTAAAAAGAGGCAGGAACTTTGAACTACCCGTTTTTGTCAATTTTCTTGCAGAAAAGGAGTCATGATTCTCGCGCTCACCAAAGAAGCATAGCTGAGGCCATTAAAACGTTAATGACCCGAGATATCAACAACTATAAACGTAGGAAGATATATAATGTGCCAAAAGACGGTCGGCCTTATTATGAAATCAGGAAAGGACCATTCCTGTGAAACTGTGTGTGCCAGTTTGGCGTGATTTTTCTCAATTATTTTTCCTGGTCGTGTTAACCTATGAGTGTTTTCAAGCATAACGCTGAACAACACTTGCTTATTGTGAATATCAGATCAATTACTTTTCCTTTACCCCACCTTTGTTTTCTTGGAATTTACCACATCGATCTGAGTTTTTAGGTTATTACTTAAGAATACCTTTGCTCTATAGAATCAACGTTTAACCAGATACACATAGACCAGGATTGATTCTTTTCAATGAAGCGAGATAAACGGAGACAGCCTAACCAGAACTCAAACAACAGCCAAATTGACGGTAATTTGCACTCTACTATCTTCGATGAATTGCAAGAATAATTGTCAAAACCCGTAGAGTACAAATTCTTTCCATTTTTCCCCTGCTGCCGCGTGATATCATATTGAAAACACTTCTGGCAAGTTTATTCTGTGGCTATAAGACCTAATTGTACCAGTCACACAAACTGCACACGTATATGTCAGTATAGGGGAGATAACTGTTTTATGGATCTATACAGCAAATATCTGATACCACTTCTAATGTACCATGTAGTACAAAGAAATTCTTTTCTGTGGATTCTTTTTCTCGAGCCTATGGTTTGTATTGAAAACGGGACAAAATTGAGTGCTTTAGATGAAATCAGCCTGGTAAAAATAAGCAAACTGACATTATGATGTATATTCGCTCCGCGATGAAGCCATTCCCATAAACCTTTACTCTACAGTTATCCAGTTACTCGAAAAAAAAACAAGGGGTCTCCTCTCCGGTCACCAAGAGACAAATAATGCTAAACGCAAATCTGTTATATCCATAAATTATCTCAAAGAGAATGTTTGTACTATTACTACAAGACAGATGTCATTTATGTGGCTTTCATCCAGAAAAAACAGCCATTTCGATTAATAACTGCACCCCCTGACGCCACTCGAATTCAAAGGCGATCACGCACAGGTCATACTTCATGACCACTCGTCACCTGGTAGCGGATGTGGGTTTACCATGCACAGAGGCTCTGAAAAGTGCTGTCGAAATGCGAAAACATCTCTTCCAGGATATATTGACGAAAACTGACGCAACACAGAAGTAATTTCCTGATTGGACAAGAGTCAACACGGCCGACGATGTGTCTGGTGCATGCATAATAGCTCACGAGGATTGGTAACACAGCGAGCGCGGCTCACGCGGTATGGATTGTAATGTGATGGAGAGGATAATACGTATAAAATACACTATTTTTTTTTCTCTATCTCTCATCTGATTACGTTAACGTGTTAGGAGAATATGAACTAGGTATTGCGGTGTGTGTGCGTGTGTATGTGTGTCGTACTCAGATCTAACTAACTCATTCGTTCACTTCTAACTCACTTGTTCACTCATTCACTCACCCGCGCTGTACCCAAGGGCAGTTGACACTGTCATGTTAGACATGTCGTGCCCTGCCAACTACCCCATGTCGCCCATAGTATGCCCAACACCCACCTGAACGGTTCATTTAGCGTTCTCATCCCTAAAATGTCACTTTCTCTACTACTCCTAGACTGGAGATGCACACTATAACATCACTTTCGATTAAAACCATCCTAATTGTAGTCTACATGCCGAGAGCATCAAGCCAAGACCATGTACGCTATATGTGGACTCAGGATTGCCCCTAAATCACCGGTGCGTACCCGAATATGCACCATGACATCACTTCTGGTGCCGTCGACGAGTGTTCCTCCACCCTGTACGACCCATGTAGACCCATATAGACGTGACCTGATGCGCATTCCGGTTTTTATTTTCTGAAAAGTCCTAGTGTGGCATCCAACCACTTACCAACCAAGCCTGCTCGATTCCATATGACTCATATACACATGACAGGATGTAAAGTCCGCTTTTCACACTGAGTCTGTTTTTCGAGGAATTCCTAGTTTTGCATCCACTCCTCAGTCACGCGACCGATCTTGACGAGCGCTTCAAAATCGAGACCCTTCACGACCTCTTACCACAACGTAGGGTTCACTCAATCCAATTTGACTGTGTGTAAAGTCCGTTTTTCCGCATTTGTTTTTTCAGAAAATCATAGATTTATATTCTCCCCTGTCACGTTATCTTTATCGTAAGTGACCCCCTACCCGACTGGACCGGAAGTCACGTGATCGGACGTGATGTTATCACCGGACAGAACGTATTCCGTGACGTCATGGAACATCCCAGACAACTCAAATTCTCTGTGGCATTATTCACGTCCAAAATACCGAGAGATTTACGACTTCTATACTACTGGGGTAAATTGAAATCATGGACGATATATGCCTACATTTCTCACCATTGATAAGTCATATCATTCATCGTGCGCACCAATTTTCCCTTTTCCCCTGCCCGGTGTCGATTTCTCCCGACCATCAGACCGATAAAACGTTTATTTCCTCCTAGTTTCTATTTGTGTCTGGAGCAAAGTACATGTAAATGCGAATTTTGTGTATCTTATTTTTAAGAAAAAAAAAATAATGTCTTTATAGGCGTGCTAAATGGTTATTTTACGCACGATTAGTGTGGGAAAGTTTATATTTCAGGGCAAGGGTTTTCATGTCGAAAACGTACAGAATTGTTATTATTTTGTCAAATGTGATGGTGTAAATATGGGCCTGAAAATAGACTATCAACATGGTATTGTTGTCGTTTATCCCGGACGTCCAGGTGCGAGGTGGCTACAGATTGCTTAATATGCAGTATCTCTGCGTCTAATCTCTTGAAATAACAAACTGCATTTACTCTACAATGTTGTTCCATGTCAGCTGTTTATAACTACAATAAACAAGTTTATTGAATTCGCTTATACCTGTGATCACATAGATATTCTCAATATATTTACAGGTTATCTCTTGAAAAAGCACTCCGTGTTTTCGGTAAAATGCGCTGTGCCATGTCTTTAGAATTCTGGCATTCAATGTTATTGACTCATCTGAACACACCCCAGCTGCCTATTTATATATATACCATTATAAAAGGGAGATATAAGTAATTTTGTCAGATTATGTTCTCTAGTCTTCAATGATAACTTTATTGGGTCGGTTCAATGCAACGCCAGACGATACGCTGATACGACCAGAATGGTCGCCTTGTAAATCCCTTCCTCCCATGGCGCGAAGATATCTCCATTTCTAGCTATTTATTCGTTCAAATGGACAGTTTTAATGTGGCGAGTCTTTCCGTCAATACAAAATTTGATGAATGCGTGCCTTGGTACTGAAATTACATTAAAAATACCATAAAGAACACATATTCATGTATGAATCACAAAGGAATACTGCACGATCATTCACAATTTATTTACGATAATTTTCACAATATTTCACAGTGTAAGTAGTCGTACAGAGTAGTGATTTTCGGGTTGAAACAGTTACCTTATTCGAAAGTCGTTCAGTGAACAATCACCGGTATGTTCAAGATATCCACGTCTAAAAATCACACTTACCAGCAACTCTTCTTCGCAGTGACATGGTTGAAAATGTAGTGTAGAGTAAATGTTGAGCGCCCAACAAGACGAATCTGTGAAATCTTAGAATCAATTCGAAAGTACCGTGTGATGGACGTTCAACAGTTCAAATAGGACAGCAGAATGATATATCGCTAGAAATAAGGCTGGTTAGATAATATAAAGAATAGTTACTAATAATAATAACTAACTTGCTGACGCCAGATTCAATGCAAACACAAGATGGACGGTTAATAGATGGTTAAAAGGAAATTAGGGTTACCATAATTAAGTTTATGTGAGGATCAACAAGGTCGCTTTCTTATGTTGACATGATTATAGTTTTATTGTAACTGTTGATTGTGAGTTATCGCCCTTATATTAGACTCTCCAACTTTGTAACACGAGGTCGGTGTTTCCTTGGCTACCTGGAATTTGTTTCTGGAAAATGTCAGTGATGGATTTGGTTTCTCCAGTTTGCTACAGAAATGTAGGGAACGTCACGTTTAAGTTTTTCCAGTCCCACAGATTCGGACAATCTGGGTCACGAGGTCGCGCCGAACGTGGGTGTCGTTGAACAGTCAAATCTGGCCCCTGACTCATGACAACCACTGAGGACCTGCTGGCCTTTCGGATCCATACATCAAGGACCCGACTGGTGTTACGAATGTGTAATGACTACACTGGTAGACACTCTTTGCAAGATATGCTGGAATGCGTTGTTGGATGAAGCGTGGGATGTCCCCTGCATATCCATAAACTGGGTGAGTTCGTCGGGTGGTTCAAAATCAAATGGGGTCCACATTTATCATGGTTTTGTGCGAATTCAACTCACTCGTTACTGTGTCGCAATTTATATTTAGCCTAAATTCCAGTCAATTTTATCAATGTTATTAGCTTGGATGCTAGCCCTTATACGGTTATCACTGATTATCAGCCTATACTTGTGAATCACAAGGTGATCACATTAGTCTGAAATTATTTCCATATTTTGGTTATGTATAATGAAATTCAGTAAATAAGAAATTAATTTGTAAACATTTGAATTTTCATAGTGTCCTATAATTGTACAATTCACCGTACTATCATTACTATTGATGCTGTTTTAGAATCAAACTGTTTGATAGAATTTATACACTCTTCAGACTTCTCCTTTTCATACTTTAAATCTCGTGTCAGAGTGTGTACTATTAATATGCTTATGGAGACTTTCATTAAAAGCTGCACCTTGATGGACCATCAATTGTTGACATAAATTTCAATGGTAAGCATGGAAAGTCATTGAACTATACTCACAGTGCTGGTGTGCACTATAAGCATGCATTATGCAACATTCCAATTCGAGCATGCACTTGAGTACATATCGGTCTATTTCTCACACTTAGTGGCCATGTTCATCATACTACTGCTTGTTAACATTGATTGATTGGGCTGATATATCAGTTGAGCGATTTGCCACAGACCCTAGCTTAGATATTTGTCATAATTTTGGGAATTGACTTTTCATGATTTTTTTATTTTAATAAAATTAATCACTGCAATGTTTTTTGAAGAGAAATGGTCTTCCAGTGGAAGCAGTTAATATCATAATATACATGGTTTCTAAACCTAGGGTAGGTTGCCCATTAGCCTTTGTTCACTATTTATAATTATGAATTGTCATGCACTTATACATCGCAAATTCGGTGCTTTGTGAGCTCTAAATCTCTATTCTTAAAATATCTAAGAGACTAATTTCAAAATCATGGTGAGTGGCTGTGAATTTGTTAAAAACTTAGCTAAATTCAACTTACATGAAGATATTTGTGAGAATTTGCACACTTTTAAACTGAAGCACCTAAAATTTCAGAGGCATTTCTGGCATGGCATATTTTAATTGATTGCGATTACAGGGGAGGTTGACCCCATTTGCTAATGTACATTGTACACAGCTAATTGTAATTGCTGGGGAGGTTGACCCCATTTGTCACTATTTGTTCAAGGGGAGGTTGACCCCTTGCAGGTATGGAAATAAGGGACTGATCAGCAATAACTAATCAAATTTGGACACTAACCAATCCAAATTCCATAGTGATAAAACATGGATAAATATTTTGCTGATCAAATTCAAAGCTTTTAATAATGATCTCTGATCAAATTATTTTACCATTTAGACATTACTGTTCAATCCTGAATTCATGAATCCAGGACATCAGGAAATGAATCGCATGCCCAGAATGTGGATACTGCGTTATATCTCTATAATTACAGATCCTGTTGTGTCTGCGGACGATTTTGGATGCTGGGAAGCCCAGGTGATTTTTTATCCCATTCCGCTGTCCAGTCACTCCTATCCTGTTTGGGACCCTCTGCTCCATTGTATATTCATGAGATGGAGACCTATCATCGACTGGAATATCCATCATTCCTTCTTCATCAACTCCAGAATAGTCCATCAAGCTAGAGTCCTGCTGCTTTTGCTGACTTACCTGTTCTACCAAGTGGTATACATATTACCAACGTTAACATGGATTTTTACGAGCCAGAATTTACCAACGATTTTGTATGCTCTATCTATCATCACTCAGATACACTGTGCATCACCGCCTACGTGTATCTCTGAAATCCAGCTGTATCACAGTGACTCGAACTGAATTTACTTGGTGTATATATATTTAGTGTATGATCAGGGTCATAATACATTCTCATGAGGTCAGCATTGACTGCTCACATTTCAGTATACATGAACAAACTAAGCTTGTCAGAAAGCCAGTTATATCATCGTTATAATACATTCTGCTGCTCAGGAGGTCAGCATTGACTGCTCAGAATTCAGTAGACATGAACATACAACTTGTCAGAAATCCAGCTATAGCATACTGACTTGAACTGAATTTACTTGGTGACTGTTTATATTTAGTGTGCGATCATGGCCATAATACATTCTACTTCTCATGAGGTCAGCATTGACTGCTCATCAATTCAGTATACATGAACATACAAAGCTTGTCAAAAATCCAGTTATATCATAGTGACTTGAACTGAATTTACTTGGTGTATATATTTAGTGTGTGATTATGGTCATAATACATTCTATTTCTCATGAGGTCAGCATTGACTGCTCACATTTCAGTATAGATAAACATTAAGCTTGTCAGAAATCCAGCTATACCAGGCATAGTGACTTGAACTGAATTTACTTTGTGTATATATTTAGTGTATGGTCGTAATACATTCTACTTTTCAGGAGGCCCGCATTGACTGCTCTAATTTCAGTACATATAATTGACTTGTTCCTTTCTATTCATATTGTAGGAGAAGTGTGAAACCATCACCTATGTTTTGTCTCAACATCATATTCAGATGGCCTCCATTATACTCGAGCAGGCTCTACAAATATTTAAGAAAATTTCAAAATAAAATTATTTTTTTTATTTTTATATCTAACATATGAACTTGGACAGGATAGCAACTTTTGATCTGACAGAACCAGATTTTGATCAGATATATCTCATATCTGACCGCTACTTCAGACCCTGCTGGAGTGTGATTTACAGTGTAATCTCTCTATAACTCTTGTCATTGGGGACTGCACTGGCACTTTTATATTTTCAGACCAGACCTCTAGAAGGGTTGAAATGATATGTGCCTAGACTCTAGTTGTTTTGGTTGTGTCAGGTGCTCTTGTTCTTGCATTGATGAGACAGCTTTCCTTACAGGAGTAACTAATACTTAACTTTTTATTTTTTTCTTCCAATTCTATACAGGTATGTCCATGACCAGGTTTGACAACACAACAGACAGCATTGTGCAGAACTTTCTTCAGCCTGAATTTCCTCTGAAGCTGCCAGCATGTTTGATATTGTCTATATTACCGTTCAGAGTCTTGAGATAAGCTAATTCAACATGTTCAAATTCTCAGTCAATTCCCAGAGTTTGGTCGAACTTTATTCTTTGAACATAGGCGAGTTACGTTTTTTCATCAGACATATCTGATCATGCTGCTATTTCAGACCCTGATAGTTTCTTATTCCATTATGATTTCATACTCACAGACAGAAATGGTTGCCTGCTCTCAGCATCTCTATGCTTGCTGATCCTGTGTTAACTCCTTTCCTTTAATTATTACTTCCAGGTTTTTCTCCGTGAGCTTTCTATTATTAATGTAGGTGATCCCAAAGATTGTTCTCTCTGTAGTGCAGTGTGACAGAGGGTTGAGGGGCGCCTGTGACATGTCTGTACATATCATCTGCAGCTTAATTTGGTGGAATCACTGGTCTTTCTGATATACTGTATCCCAGGTTATTATATTGTATTAGTTTGTTTCTAAGTTTTTTTTGTGTGTTACTTTATAGACCACCAGTCTGTTTGCAGTAGCAGTGCTTTCCATGGGGAAGCGTAAATATGGACGTTGTAAAACACATTTATCTTTAAGAATTCCTCATGCATTGTCTATTTCAGAGAGGAAATCCTACCTCATCCTATCATCCCCAGGCTTGTGAATCCAGTACTAACTATCATTACTATCACTTTCAGGTCTTTTACCAGTGAGCTCCATCACACACAGATACTGGTATATGTGAATTCCTGTATTATGTATTATACAACAATCATATTGACTTCCTTTTGTCAACTTTATTTCAAAGATTATTCTTGAGAAAGTGAGGCTTAATCCTAACCTTCCCTTGGACAATTGACAACCTTGAGGATCTTCATTGTTTTTATCCGCCATACAATTTAACTGGCTGACAGTTCAATGTTTTGTGGGGGAATGTCTGAGAAGTGAAGGATATTACTCATTTTTAGGAGGGTAACCGGGACTCTTCCAGTGCCAGTTGTTTTCTTTAATTGAAATAAATAAAGAAAAGAAATGAAATAAAAAAAATTCTGACAGGCCCATGAACCTTTCTCGTGCTATATATTTATTGTAGTAATATGGTTCTTCACTATATGACAGGTATTTTATGCTGCCCTGAATGGTATTTGTTCTTCCAGTACCGTACTTGGCTGATGTGGATTTCTGTGCCCCTACCTTCAGGCACACTTATGCATATTTCTTTCATTTTCAGTCTAAAGATTGGTAAGGTAATATTCCACCATCCATGGACGCATAGTAATAGATTGCCCATGTTTTTTCATGCTATCTGTTATTGAGTTACATGCTAATTTGGGCAAGGCTTTGGTGTGAGACCTTCCATTGAAAAGGTAATATCCTGGACAAAAGACTGACAATACAACTTGCAGCAGATCTTTTGTCAATTATATTTCGTGAGTCTTACACCAAATCGTTGCCCTAATTTGGGAAATAAGTTCCCTTTATATTTGTTTGAGTCAATCTGTCTTGCTATACACCCTGTGCAAAATAAACTACATTATTTCATGCAGTTGCAGTCTTGATATAGTTGGCTGCTATATTACCATTGATCTGCTCATGAAGATGTAAACATTTGTAGTCAAAGTCATTACTTCAGTTAGCGCTAGCCAGTTGCTGCCATTCTCAGGTTATCAAACCAACTATTAAGAGGCCAGTGATATCTACTCATCCTACTGTTTTGTGTTAAATACTGTAAGGGCTAGGTCAGAGACTTCGGTTGGGTGATAACAGTTCCATCTTTTACTCCACTGTTATCTGTGGCCCTTTATGCTCCCCACCTTTGCTGGTATAACAACATTTACATTATTTGCTAATTGGGGGCATGTTCTATCACTGCATTTGGTAACACATAATTCATATGTGTTCTCCATGCTCCTGCTATTTTATCATTTGTCATTTGAATTAATGATTTGTCATTTGAATTAATGATTATAACCATTGTCATTTGAATAAATGACCTAACCAGATTTCTGGGTATTGTGTTTGTTCCCAGCAAACTGAGCTCATTCTCTGACCTAGTCTATCTCCAGCATAAAAGGAAATTAGGGTTACCATAATTAAGTTTATGTGAGGATCAACAAGGTCGCTTTCTTATGTTGACATGATTATAGTTTTATTGTAACTGTTGATTGTGAGTTATCGCCCTTATATTAGACTCTCCAACTTTGTGACACGAGGTCGGTGTTTCCTTGGCTACCTGGAATTTGTTTCTGGAAAATGTCAGTGATGGATTTGGTTTCTCCAGTTTGCTACAGTGACATGGTTGAAAATGTAGTGTAGAGTAAATGTTGAGCGCCCAACAAGACGAATCTGTGAAATCTTAGAATCAATTCGAAAGTACCGTGTGATGGACGTTCAACAGTTCAAATAGGACAGCAGAATGATATATCGCTAGAAATAAGGCTGGTTAGATAATATAAAGAATAGTTACTAATAATAATAACTAACTTGCTGACGCCAGATTCAATGCAAACACAAGATGGACGGTTAATAGATGGTTAAAAAAATTTCTTATATAGCATACAATATAGGGCCTACCCTATTTAAACGTGGCTGTGCATTGACGACTACCAGTCCCCAGGTCACTGTTTGTCAGTCCCATAGATTTGTGAGCGCTTATTGTGCACATTTTAATGTAAATTTGTCCTGTATATTGTTTTGTATTGTCCGTCATCCGTGTCTGTCTTCTACATGTATATGTCTGAAACTGTTTGTATTCACGTTTCTTTAACCCCCTGCGGGTATAATTTTACGTCAATAAATCTTATCTCAAGAGTCAGCGGGTGCAGATATTAAAAGAGAAACCGCTTTCATAAGCTAACAGTCTATAACAATACAAACCTCACAAGTTTGGGGTTGGCTGGAGACGCATGCTATCAATTGTCTCAACTTCTTACACTCCATGTATACGTTCAGATTCATATTTGGTGAATATAATATCACGCCAGGACGAAAACCGTATATATTCATATTACTTACATGTACAATAAGGATAGTCAAATTGAAACTGACTATTGAATAACACGATATTTTAAACCGGCATGATTGTAACATAATAGTTTGGATAAATTAACAAATTATGGCACCCATTACTTGATTTAGAGATCATGGGTACAAAGATAGAACAGATAATATTATTATATTAGCAGCAGTGGATTGGATCATTGGCCGTCACGTGATATCTCGCAGTATATTATATATTCACCCGCCAAAATGTTATATCTCCGAGAGGTGACTATAAATTTCGTTAAGTCACTGGTGGAGAATTGTCGTGGGGGTTGAGGTGGGGGGGGGGGAAGATTTCCGTGTTTGAAGTGGTGGGGAGGGGGGGGGACATGATGAGTGAATGATGGCAGCAGATATGATCAGACTAGGTTTTGAGATATTCCTACTAGAAATCTTCAGAATAATCGTTTTCCATTGTATAATTACAGTCTTTTCATGTTGACACGAGATAACAAAATTCATCGAGGCCATATGTGCTATTCTTGAAATAGCAATTGATCTAAACATCCGTAATAAGGGAGTATATCACATTCAGTACTAAAAGAGTGAAGGTGCTGAAAATCCTTCAGTATTTGGGCTAGGACAAGGCGAGAGGAGTAGATATGGAGAATTGGGGTGAAAGTAGAAGGATCTTGGGGATAATCTTCCAGGTATTTGTAAGATTGTTTTCTTATGGTAATTGAATTAGTATGAATTTCTTGGGGCACCAAAGCCATAATATTCAGTCTATAGAACACCCTTCACAGGGTGAAGATATCAATATATTATTTATATTCACCATATTGCGAGCTGTCTGAATACTAGTGTTAGAAAAGTCGGCATGTTTGGAAAAAACCCAGAAATCCCTCTGATACACTGCCATAAGCTCATGAACGTGAGCTACTCCCTTAATACTAACACACTGTGAAAGTGGTGATATTTAGTGCATCGGTCTAATCGTTCCAGCGTAAAACTATCTGAAAATCGTGTGTGATCTCCCAAATTCTACATTTTAAATCTATACTAAATTGATAACCTTCAAACTGAATATAAAGAATATGAAAAGGATTTCAGTCTACACCGGAGAGTCAGCTTACAATTAGATATAATTGACATGAATGCACAAGTTCCTTCAAGGCATGATAATGACGTGGTTGATAACAATCGGCCTATTGCACAATATTGAGATAACAAAGGGAGAGACCAGTCTGTCCAGTAACCCGGGACTTCAACGGATCGGATTCTGGTTCTATGATTTCAATTTGCCCTATGTTTTTTAACCCACGGCAATATTTTGAGCTGGCGATTTCTGACACAACGTTACTATATTTTCTCAGTATTCCGTGAAAGCATCATTATGCTTAGAATAATAGATAATTTATCAAATACTACATGAAAATAAACCATCTATTTTCGAGAAATAGAATCAAATGATTGTCTTGGATTATAAGATAGGGCAAACTGAAATTATAC
>JAVTVY010020845.1:0-78397 GCA_036873755.1 Hanleya hanleyi
GACACTTTCTTCAGCAGCCTTTTCTGTTTGGGGTTTGAGCGCAGGGCTAAAATCGAACTTCCAAAACCGTCACATAGAAAAGTAATTGTTGCGATTATTTTCCCCACCAATTTGACAGCTCTATCGTCAAGTGCTATTTAATGTATACTTTCAAAATGAGCGCATTAGCTCAATAAACATCGTCTTGTACCATCACCACGAGCGACTTTTAGCATGTTTATGTTCAACCCCCGCCCTTCCCCCGATGTTTCAAGTTGGATCATTTATGTAAGTTCATATCTCGAGTTGACTGAAATGATATCGTCATGATTATACGCTCATATACCAGCTTGTCTCATGACGTCCTGGAGTAAGCTTCCTACTGTACGATTGCTACCACTCGCAGTAACCATCGAAGGAGGCGTGCAGTAGGGACGATGAAAGTAAAGGACGTGGTGAGACAAGCTGGTGCGGTAGATGAACGTACGTCACGAGTGAAAACGTCGCGTTAATGCACATCAAAAATTATCTAAGAATGTTGCTTCGACCATTTTCGTATGTTTCGCAGCCAACTCCATCTTCATTTTATCAAGTCAATTTCCACGTTCCCACTTGAAGTTCGAAGTGGGAACGTAGAAATTGGCTTAAAAAACGAAGATAAGCCAACTCGCAACAAGTTCGCCGGTATCAAAGACATGCGTCAGACATTTCTTTCAGAGCATTGGATGGTCTTTTATTCAATACTCAAGGATTTTCAGTTTCATTTGCGGGTTTTATTCAATCGTTTAATTTGTGTATTATTGGAGTATTTATTTTAATTGATTGTACGAGTATAATGTTGTATTGAATTGCTCAATATCAGGATGGTGATTTTATAATAAAACCTTCAAATTGAAGAATATTCTTGTTGGTTATCTGTACTCTCGAAAAAAATTAATTTGAAATTCAATCTATCAGAGTGAAATTAATGACCAATCTTTTAGAACGATAAAATGAATCTGTTGTGGACAGAAAATTCATCGAATGTTCTGGGCACTGCATTATCCGGTATGCCCACCACTCGTTGTAGACAGAAAATTCAGTCTACCAGAGATTGAAATATTCAATCTAATGGATTGGTCATTAATTCCAATCTGATCGATTGAATTTTCAAACTTACAGGACCACAGGCAACGGCGAGATGGCTAATCGTGGCTTTATCACGAGGCTGTTGAATTCTGTGTGCCGCTGTTTATTAAAGTACGTACATATATTCTCAGTATTTTCTTTGTTCGAACAACAGGACAGATCAGTAGTAGTGTAAGGCTATTACAGACCAACTTGACCTACTTTTTTGTTCCCCCCGGTGGCGGAGTGTGGAGGAACCGGGAGGTCACGGGAGGGTCACAGAGGTCAAGTGCAGTATAGTTCCGGCAGAAAGACCAAAAAGCTACCTCCAATCCAGGAGAGTTCCAAATTTGCATATCACGTGACCCAGGTCAAAAATGTATTCCTCCGCGGTGATGCGGTCATGTTTGGCGGTGATTCGGTCTCGGGGAAAAAGCTTCCGCGGAGAAAAAGTAGTCCCTAGATAAAATGTGTGAGGTATCAAAGTGAAGCTTAGGTGAAGGGGCATCTAATGGGCTGGGTGTGGGGTTGACATAGCGGCCTTCTGCGCATGCGTGGTGGCCGAAGGGTATGGAAATAGCCGTTTTGAGATGTAGGGGAGCCCCTAGTGGACCGATGGGGTCGAGTGAGGTATCAAAGTGAAGCTTATGTGAGGGGGCATCTGACGGGTTGGGTGTGGGATTGAAATAGCGGCATTGTGCGCATGCGCGGTGGCCCAAGGGTATGGAAATAGCCGTGTTGGAGCTAGGGGAGCCCCTAATGGTCGAATGGGGTCGAGTGAGTGGAAACCTTTAAACCGCGCGCGCCGGGGTCAAAGGTCAGTTCCGGTCACGTGAACGGAAGCGGAAGTGACCTCACAGAGGTCGTATGCAAATGTCACTTCCGAGATCTGAGCTCCACAGGCTTTGAGCTCCAAGAGCTCCGATCCAAGAGCTCTGCCACACGGAAGTTCCCACCACCACCACCACCGGGCGTTGACGCCCGTCAACGCCCGGTGGTGGCGGTGGTGGTGGTGGTGGTGGTGGTGGTGTGTGTGTGTGTGTGTGTGTGTGTGTGTGTGTGGTAGTGTGTGGTGGTGGTGTCTGTACATATAAGAATGAACATGTGTCCCTCATCAGTCCTTATGTATTGGTCGACAGATCAACATGTCGTGTACGTGTACGTTCTGTCAGAGAACCTTCTCTCGTCGCGATAGTATGATCAGGCACATTCAAGGCAAACACAACCAAGAGACACCACCGAGTCCCGCTATAGGTCCAGCAAGTGCAGTAGAGCATCCCTACACGATGACGGTGAGCGGCCCTACGGCATGTGGAAAGACGTCCTGGGTAATGAAGTTCTTAGAGGAAGGTGTGGCAACCCCAGCTCCGACACGTGTTGTTTGGTGTTATAGCCAATGGCAGCCCGCCTACGAAACTACGCGATTACAGAATGTGAGTTTCGTCCCAGGGATTCCTCATGACATAGACGAACCGTATTACTTTGACCCCGAGCAGACCAACGTGGTAGTGCTAGATGATCTGATGAGTGCGGCCAAGGACAATTCGAAAATCGCCGACCTATTCACCAAAGGGTCCCATCATCGCAATCTGTCCGTCATCTATTTGACCCAGAATCTCTTTCCTCAAGGGAAGGCGTCCAGAGATATTGCCTTGAACTGCCAATACTTTGTGTTGTTCTCCAACCCCATCGACAGAGCACAAATTCGTGTGTTTGGTAGTCGAATTTATCCTCAGAACATCGACCATTTCATGCAGGCGTTTGAAGAAGCGACAATTCGTCCGTACGGCTACCTGTTCGTAGATTTAAAAGCCCATACCCCCGAAGATCGCCGGCTGACGACCCACCTGCTACCCGACGAGGGATCACCACAGCCCCTACACCATCCACCGAGTCCACATTTGGTGAAGCAGCAACCCACCCCCGTACAGCGGGCCTTCTTCATATCACCAGTCCCGGAATATCACCCAACCGTGAAGGCCCAACCCGAGGTTGAAGAACATAATGTGAACTCGAGGCTATGGAAGGATTTGTTCAAAGAAAGTATGGACGCCGAGATGGGCGAGATTTTGGAGGCCACCGGAAACAAGTTTCAACGCAAAGGGTATTCGAAAGAGGAAGCTGCAATTTTAGCCCATAACAGATTGGCACCCAGACTACGACGGGCTTTACGTCAGCAGTATGTCGACTTACTGACCCATATGAAATTGTTGGATAAGGATCCAGTCCATATGGAAATTGAAAGAACAGCGTCGATGTTGAAAACCTCGGGCATGAACTGGAAAGCGGCGTATGTCAGAGCAATAGCACAAAAGAAACATTTGTTCGAACGCATCATTAAACGTCGTTAAAGCGTTAAGAAAGTGTGTTAAAGCGTTGAGACGAGCGTTAAGGCGTAACGACGGGCGTTGACGGGCGTCACTGCATTTCGATGAATTGATGTCAATTCCATGAAATCAGAGCTTCTGAGCTAATTCACCAGGGCGTTGAAGCGTTGAGCTAAGCGTTGATGACCGTTACTGTCTATAAAAGCGAGCGTATTCCCAAAACACGCACAGTCGACGTTCAACCGTCAACATGGCTTATACTTGTTCTGAGTGTGAACGCACGTTCACCAGACATTACGATATGATGCGACACCAGAAAAATATACATGGGATTGAAGACGCCGAGGAGCCCGTTGAGGCAGATACTGATACAGAGATTGATGAGAGTGCATCGACTGATACCGAATCCAAGACTGCTGACAGTATATCTACTGATATGGAGAGCTTGACCTCAGAGAGTCAGCCTACATCCCAGGAAAGTGAAGCAGAACCTACCTTCTGGGATCGTATTGTGACAGCAGCTATCAATACTCACGCTGAAGCGATCGAGGACGCCGGAGAGGATAATTTACAACAGACGTACACCCAAATGCGCTCCCGCATCAGGAAAACAGCCATGGCAATCTATGAACAGTATACCTTACTACCGCTTGAAATGAAAGGCGACCCCACGCACAGGTCCATCATGAAGACCAAGCGTCACCTGGAAGAGGCTATGGGGCTACCACCCACAGAGGCCCTGGAAAATGCGATCAGAATGCGCAAACAACTGTTTCAGGACATGCTGCCCGAAGAATATCCAGGCCTGTCCGACGATGATTAGAATAAACGGTTCAGAATGAACATGACCGAAGAAGGAACTCTCTGAAATGGCGACTTCTGATTGGACAAGAATACATCTAACGGACAGGAACGAATAGGACAGATGCAAATGGCGGTCTCTGATTGGACAAGAGTCTTTCTTGAATTGTAAACATACCCAACGCGGCTCCCCCAGCGTGGGTATGTTATGATGGAGGGGAAAATAAACTATATGAAAAAAAACTTGTTGTTGTTGTTGTTCCCTCATGTGTCATCCTTGTTGTTGTTGTTTTCTCTCTCCGGTCTATATCATGGCGTCAAGGCGCTGGCGGGACCCATACAGGGCCCAGTTTTCGACACATCCGACGAAATGGCCAGTTTTCGACACCGGATGTGCCGCCATCTTGAACATACGTGCCGCCATCTTGGATATGTCCCATAATGCACCGGGTCAAAATACTCGCTTCTGATTGGCTGAGAGCTCTGTGACGGATTTGAAATACTCGCTTCTGATTGGACGAGAGCTCCGCATTGCGTCTGCGCATGCGTGAAGTAAATTACATCTTACATAGGCCTATGCATATCACCTTGAAGTATTCTGGGGCATGGTCAGTACTTCCCAATTTTCCCTTTGTCTACTACTCGGCGATTTTTTATTTTATTTTATTTTTTTTTATTTATTTATTTATTTCCTCGAGAGCTTTAAAATAAGACCTCACTCTACCCAATCGGGCCACTAGTGCTCCACCTAGACTCCAACATGTCCACCCCGTATGGATTTATACATACATTGGGCTAATATCCCAGTATATGAGTGTATATGGGTCTATATGCATCTATATACAAGCCTACCCGGTACTTAAAAAAAAACATTTCATAGCTTTTCCCATCGTATTCTACAATCTCACAGCCCAGAGTAAAATCCATAAAAAAAACACCACCACCCAAAACACGCAAAAAGATAGAAATGTGCGAATACCTTATGCTACAAGAGAAATTGGCCTAGTCTGAGTTGTCTCCCTTGCATCAAAGCGTATAGATGGGGCTGCCGTTTGAATGGAGAAGTTGACCTTGGGCAGCCATTTTTCTTAGCGTTTGTTACATAAAACAGACCTGTACGGAATATTTCCACTCTTTTAAATCATCCACACCCAACAAAATTATATCAAACTAATTCATTCATTCAAATGTAAGTGATTCATATACCGCGGAAGACCACATGAAGGTCCCACCGATGACGTTCGATGAACGTTCGTGATTTTTCTTTGCTGGTGCAAACTGGACAATAAATGCTCGACACTGGGGTGGCACTGTATCATAGACTGGCCGCAATATATGTATATTGGTGTCCATGGGTTGAGCTATTTGGTGTAAAATGTCTGTGGAGCGGACACAAAACTAGACATTTTTTGTTTTTCAGGCATATAGCAAAACGAAGATGACAGCCGTTTCCCTATACGCTGCGATGGTTTACACGAAAAACCGGCTCAGGTATAAAAATCCATATCTCCGTAAATATGGAATGTCCAAACTTTTTACGTCAAGACAATATTCTCTTATATGTGTACTTCCTATTTCCCGCAGGAATTTATGCAATATAAATTCTTTCCGCAATAAACTTACAATTTACTGGCAATGGTAACGAAATTCTGCGTCTCAATTTGAGCTTCTTGTACGTCGGCGGAACGCCAAGATCAAAGAGCGCGTGCTGCAACGTAGCAGAGCACGTGAGGGTCTAAATATAGATCGTTTGTTTACATATATCAGCTGATCGTGTCTGATAGTATGGGACTATATGAGGTTCGGTGACTTTTTTCAAAAATTTCACCGATTCGCACGGGGACACTTCTTATCATGTTCTAAATGACGAGACGAGTAAAACGAGACCCCACAACCCTACCGCAAATGTATAGAAGTAGGTTTCCCAGGATGGTCCTATACCCCCCATACCCCATATAGGCATTTTCCCGTAATTTAGGATAAAGTCCGTATTCCGTATTTTTTCAGGAAAATTTTTACATACACCCACCCTGGAACTAGGGGGAGATAACTCTATTGATAGACAAGCCCCGTTAAGCCCGGCGACCTATATACCCCTCATACCCCATATAGGCATTTTCCCAGGTTTTTCGATAAAGTCCGTGTTCCGTATTTTTTTTTTTCAGGAAAAATTTTACATGCACCCACCCAGCCAGCAAATACCCCTTCACCTAGGCTTCACTTTGATACCTCACTCGACCCCATTCGACCATTAGGGGCTCCCCTAGCTCCAACACGGCTATTTCCATACCCTTGGGCCACCGCGCATGCGCACAATGCCGCTATTTCAATCCCACACCCAACCCGTCAGATGCCCCCTCACATAAGCTTCACTTTGATACCTCACTCGACCCCATCGGTCCACTAGGGGCTCCCCTACATCTCAAAACGGCTATTTCCATACCCTTCGGCCACCGCGCATGCGCAGAAGTCCGCTATGTCAACCCCACACCCAGCCCATTAGATGCCCCTTCACCTAAGCTTCACTTTGATACCTCACTCGACCCCATCGGACCATTTTATCTAGGGACTACTTTTTCTCCGCGGAAGCTTTTTCCCGAGACCGAATCACCGCCAAACATGACCGCATCACCGCGGAGGAATACATTTTTGACCTGGGTCACGTGATATGCAAATTTGGAACTCTCCTGTGCTGGAGGTAGCTTTTTGGTCTTTCTGCCGGAACTATACTGCACTTGACCTCTGTGACCCTCCCGTGACCTCCCGGTTCCTCCACACTCCGCCACCGGGGGGAACAAAAAAGTAGGTCAAGTTGGTCTGTAATAGCCTTACACTACTACTCAGATCACGTGAACAATGGTGAACAACCTTAATCTTGGCAAGATGTAATCAGTTGATTACTATAGGTTCCATCATTTTTGCTTGGATCATTTCATGGCCGTTGATGTCCGGTGATGAGTGCTGCGAGGACTACACATAACTGCCGCTCGGCCTTCAACTTTATATATGAACTCTCCTTCATTTTCGTTTGTCACTACATAGATGTAACGTTACAACGTTACCAGTGATAATAAACACCTCAACAAAAGTAATTTCCACCTAAAAGATATTTGCTCGATTGCGATGAAACTTCTCACATATGATTGGGCTAACCAAGTCGAGATTGAGTAACGATGACTATTCCGTGAGTCATTTCATGTCTGAATGAGCATGCGCAGCGTTTAAGTCGGTCGCACTTAAAAAATTGCAAGAGAAATTTAAGCACGATATTTCGCAGGCACACGCTCACTTAATCACCAAATTGACAACTTAATAAAGTGTCACAGAAGTCAAAAATGGTTAATACCAGGTGTACTCGCCAAGACACGGTATCACTTGTCGGTATCAAGCTCGCATCCTGTTTATGAACTTGAACTTTTGCGACATTCTGTCATCGGCCTTGTCATTAGGATTCGAATCCGACACCGAAAAGTGATACTGCATCGTGATGAATACACGCGGTATTAACCATTGTTGACTACTGTAACACTTTATTAACTTCTTGGTTTTGTGATTAAGTGACTTGTGCCTGCGAAAAATCGTGATTAAACATTTCTTGCAACTTTTAAAATGCACCCGTCTTGAACTTTACGCATGCTCATTCAGTCATGAAACGAACTACGAATTAACCATTGTTTCCCAATATCGGCTTGATCGGACGGATGATATGTCCGAAGTTTTATCGCAATCGATCGAATATCTTGGGAAATATGAAGTTACGTTTTGGGGGAAACTTACTTTTGTTGAGGTATTTATATTTACAAGGTATATAGGTCAAGTTAGACGATTCACGAGTACAAATAGAATTCCTGTATCTTTTTTCCATTCCTGGCATTGGAGTTGCCAAGTATTTCAGTGTACAGTAATAGTAGTATGTAAAGCATTTAAAGCCAGTGGCGCTTCACTGCGCATGCTCGGAAAAAGCCCCGGAAGTGCGCTTTGTGGGTCTGCGAAGGTCACGTGGTTTGGTGGCACAGGTCTGCGCAAGTATGTGGCATCACTTCCTGTCCTGAGGTCACAGAGGTCAAGTTCACTATAGTTCCGGCACTTCCGGTCACGTGACCTTTGGGGAATATATTATTCCGCGGTGATGCGGTCTGGCGGTCATGCGGTCGTGGGGAGAAGCTTCCGCGGACAGAATGTTGTCCCGAGACTTCAAATACGCTGGGTCTTAATCTTCGGCAATCTCCAGGAATCTCCGGTCATCTTCGGTAATCTCCGGTCATCTCCGGCAATGTCCGGCCCTCTTCGGGACAACGCACGAATGCGCGGGTGAAAAAGCCGGAAGTGCGTGAGTTTTCCCCGGCCCGGCCACACGCATGTGCGGGTTATGGCCGCTGGAAGTGTGCAGGTCACGTGGTTTTGTGGCGCAGGTGTGGGTCTGCGCTAGTGTGTGACGTCACTTCCCGTGTCACTCGATCGAGCGAGACCTTGGACCACGGGGTCAAGAGACCTTAGACGTGGATGATTTGTACGACCTTCAACATCCGGATACTCTTCAACATCCGGGTTTCCCACCGGGTGTTGTGGATGTGCTGTGATGGAGGGGATAATAAAAGGATTGACCTGTAATCTTTGATGTTGTTGTTGCTCTCTTTTTGGACTAACCAGTCAGAATAGTACTTATCACGGACTACATCCCTAGAGCTACGTATAGGCGCGCATGTGTGTCATCGTCTATAAAACACGTCCCTCTGGACCCCACACCCCATTCCTACGGTTGCAGGGCCATGACGGAGACCCATCCCTATGCGACTCGCATTTTACAGCATGCGACCGTGGTTAATTCACTCCCGGGTTACCGAGCAGTAGTTCGGTCCATGTTTGCAGATGGCGACGACAACGAGGGGCGACGCCAGATCCTGGAAGAGTTCACAGAAGCGGTCCTCGACAGAGTCGACTCGATGAAGAGGTGTGCTATCACCCACCACTACTGGACTATGACAGTCATCTATGATGCCCGGGCTATGGACCACGAGCGCTCACACCGGAACCAGCGACTGTAGATTGGCCTCGCAATGGTCTTTGCCCTATTGACCCTGACGCTGTGGCAATGCCAGTTCCGTCTTATAGCGACAGAAAATAGCGTCCGAAAGAGAGACGGCTAAGCACAATGTACACACACACACACACACACACACACCAACACACGCGCGCGCGCGCGCACGGACGCACAAACACACGCACACACACACACACACGCTCTCACTTTGTCCCGAAAATATAAAAAAGCGGAACACGGACTTTACCCCTAAAACAGGAGAAAACTCCTATCAAACAGGTCTAGAGGTGCCCTTTCGGACCTGTCGTTGAGGCCCAGCGAGAGTCATCTGCCCCTGAATACGACTGTATATGTCCTTCAGATGCGCTTATGTGCAACCGATATATACGACGGTCAGTCACAGTGTGCGTCATTCACCGTTCGTCATTTGGTCAACCATGTCACCAAGGGACCTGACCATAAATACAAGGGCCAGTCAGAGTGTGTGTCATTCACCGTTCCTCTTTTGGTCAACCATGTTACCAGTCCTACGAGCCATCCTTCCCCTTACACCCCGGGTGGGTTACACGTCTATGAGGATGAAGTCACCATCGTTGAAGACCGTGGAGATGTTTGCTGGTCGCGCGCTGAGACCGTATCGAATACGGTTACGCTACACCGTGACGGCTGGACCAAATTTAAACGGATGTTGAGGGGTGAGCTCGACGGAAACCACCGAAAATATGCTGTATCTTGACAAACGTTAGTGATTGTAGGTGGTATAATTTCTTGAAGACACAGATCGTTGAATAACCCTGGCTAGTAGATTTAAAACTCTTTATACCACATACAGGACTTTACGCAAGTTAGGTATATACTGTTGGGTGTCTTAGTGCAATGCACTATTAAACTTCCTCCAGCCATGGCTGCAATATTTCCATGGGGAACTCCGCAGATCATACTCTGGCATTCTGCTGAGAAGCAACAGGAACTTGATAATGTGATGTCTGGCACTGTAATATCACTTGTCTTTATTGCAACATGTACGCGTCCTGTATGTGTCTTGTGCGCTGTCCTCGGTGTTTTATAGGGTGGATGGAGGGTGTCTGGTTCCATGCTGCTTCAAAGATTTCTTCTTCGAAGTAGCAGGAACACAACTGGGCTGGGTGGTGCTTAGTTGGTTCGTTGTGATATAGCTGAAATATTGTTGAAAGCGACGTTAAATTCTATTCACTCGCTCATTCATACAATGTGACACTGTATCGAGTTGATAACATGGCTGTTTCAAATGTTGTAATTTATATTTGCCATTTGGGGCAAGACAAAATAATCGATGTTCTTATTCCGGTTTCTATGAAAACGGAAGAAATGTCATCATACATTCCTTAGACATATACTTTTGGCAGTGAAAGCTGGCATTGATGTAATAAAAAATGTACAGGGAACCGCTGGTGATCTTTAAACCATAATTTTCAATAAATGATCACATTATTACGTCATAATCATCAAATAATTTCAATAGCTGATATTTTCTGGAAAATTAACAATGTACAACACTGAAAAGATACAATTCTGATACGTATACGCCTGGAACGGCTCAATGATTAGCATTTACCACATGTATCAATATTTTTGTGACATTTTCTGAAGTCATGACGTCATTATGACGTCAATAATGGTTTCTGTTCATCACATAGTTTGGAGCTTAGCTTTTTCTGAGCCAGTGGACCCATGCAATGTTTGTGTAAAAAAAGTGTGCTTTTATCTGGAGTGTAACTATTATTTCGCTATCTCACCTCACTATAGGTGGGACACATGCGCATATTTTCTCACCGGTTGTCAGCTTGCAATTATGTCTGCTGGGTTTCAGGGCGTTAAAATGTGATTAATTTAGCAAAAAGTCCTAAATTCACTAAAACGTTCGTAACTGTCATATTGTTTTGTCAAAATGAACCAATTATTTATCAAATTAAAGGTATTATATGTTATCTGACTTGCAAAAATTGGCGGTTATCCAAGCTATGTGTATGTTTCAGTGAAAGAAAGATTCGAGAAATTAGGTAAAAGGTTTGTATTTTACTTTTTCCATCCCAGATAAAAACAATTACAATGGCATGACCGCTCAACGGAATCTCTTGATCAGCACATACAAAACTTTGCCATCCATCGCGGTACTGTTTTATATAAACAACATCAGATAATCGGGTTTAGTGTTAGAGTGATAACCTAAAATGTTATCTCACCCCCAAAATTAAAGAAAATCCTTCATTTTAGGAAAATATTCGTTATGTTTACCCTTCAAAGTAAGTAGATCATATGTCATTTACTCTGGAAGATTTATTTAAGAATCACAAAACGTTTCTCAGGGAAAGAGGTATTTGTCTTCCAACCAATCATAACGACATACCAAAAGTATACTGGACTCCCAAAATGCATAAATCACCATACAAAGCTAGATTCATAGATGGCTCTAGAAGCCGCATCACCAAGCTTCTTCAACCCTATTGACGAGGGCCCTTCAGGAGGTAAAAACATTTTGGGAAAGGTATTGCGGCACTTTTTCTAAAAACTGACGTTGAATGTATGTGGATATTCAAAAACTCAAAATGTCTTACGGAAGAACTTGATGCTAAAGGTCACATACCGTACAGACATGTATCCACATGGGATTTCTCGACTCTATACTACAATCCCTCATCAGGACCTTATTGACCGTCTAAGTTCATTAATAGTATCTGTGTTGAAGAAAACTGATCGTAGATATATTAATGTCGGAAACCATAAAGCATTCTTTGGCTCTACTACATACAAGTGATATCATTCATGGGATGTTTCTTTGTTTATGGAGTTGCTTCAATTTCGCATTAAAAATATCTATGTGAAATGTGGCAACATAATATATCGGCAGCATATAGGTATTCCAATGGGTACTAATTGTGCACCCCTGTTGGCTGACCTGTATCTGTTCTCTTATGAATATGATTATATGCAGGCGCTTTCAAAAACCGATCCATTCAAAGCCCGTTCCTTCTCATTCACCAAACCATCTTCATTCACCAAACGATCTTCTCGCTGTGGATAATTGCTATATAAATGACGCAGTGACGGATATATATCCACCTTCACTGGATTTGAAGGAAACTACAGATAGCCCTACAGGCACATCATATTTAGATCTATATCTCTACAAGAATGAAGCAGGCATTCTCTCTCGTTGACTTTATGACAAAAGAGATAATTACAATTTCGACATCGTAAACTATCCCTTTCTGGACAGTAATATTCCAGTGGGACCTGCATATGGCGTATACATATCTCGCCTAGTAGCATTTGCTAGATCCTGTGTTAATTGTGACGATTTCAATCAACGTCACAAAACATTGTTGCAGAAACTTATAAAACAGGGCTATTCCTCCAAGCGCCTCCACTCAAACTTTCTCAAATTTGGCGATACATATCGCATGCTGATAGCAAAATACAAACGTAGCGTGCAAGATCTATGGCGTTACGTTTCGTAACTTGTGTCTAATTCCGCTTAACCCGGGTCTAGGGGCCGTATGAACCCATGTACGTCAAGATCCTCATGGTGCTCATATGAACAGGCACAATCAAAGCGTGAGATACACCATTCTCTAGATAACGACTTTAGAATGATTATTATGGATTAAGAATACTGATCAGCGATACGGATTATATATTTTTGGAACATCATGATGTCTTGTCGGCATCATTGAAAACTGTTGACCGCTTCTCTCTTGCAGGAAACTAGCCTATGTTTATGTATACTATGGTTGTCTTTTTTGAATTTGGTGCTAATACTGTTATATGGATATGGAATAGATCTTTGGATTATGGACGCGGATATTCTTATAGAATGATTATTATGGATTAAGAATACTGATCAGCGATACGGATTATATATTTTTGGAACATCATGATGTCTTGTTGGTATCATTGAAAACTGTTGACCGCTTCTCTCTTGCAGGAAACTAGCCTATGTGTATGTATACTATGATTGTCTTTTTGAATTTGGTGCTAATACTGTTATATGGAATATGGAATAGGTCTTTGGATTATGGACGCGGATATTCTCTAATGGACGACGGCTGAATTATGAATGACGGGCTTGTAATTTGTGGTAGATCAATTGGATCACTCCATGGCCGAAACAAAGAAGGTAATGGCAACGGTCAGACTGATGCAGGGGTGTTGGCCGATGAAGAAATATTAGCTGATGAAACACTAGCGTCAAAGAATTCCTGCGAGGACGTACTAGTGGGCAGTTATACGTTCCAGTCGGGGATGACAAGAGTTTTGAGACAGAAAATTGTGGTTTCGTTAAAGGACAGGTTCGACAGGTGGACACCACAATTAACCTGCTTCTTGAGGCGTCACAGAAGAAATATGGCTCCACAATACAGGCCGTTCCTAACAGAAGAGTGGCCTCCATCTTTTTCCCATGTTAAAATCAAATTTTAACATTCTAGTATGTAAATATATGTATACTTATATAACCTTGATAGGATGGCGCACTTGTCCTTCCACTGTGGAACTTGGAGACCTGTTATATGACACTAGTTTTACCTCTCAGCTTCTCTCGCAAAAGTGTGCGCGGTCTGAGCCGGAATCTTGGTATAATAGAGGTCAAATTCCTTAGACACCTTTTTCATTATACGCAATTTATTCCTCGTTCTGTTTCACCATTGGTCAGAATCCTCGTATCATTTGTCGGTTTTCCACACCCATCTGATAGTGGCCATTAATTATCATATAATAATAGGTCCCTTTGTTTCTATACCCCTTTTCATTTTATAATTATATTTTATCAGTCCATATGGGGATTCTTTCCTTCACAATTGTTTTCACAATTGTATGGAATGGAATTTCAAGTCTCCCATATTTTTCGTCTTTTCCTCCTTGTTTCTGTCTCTAATCTCTCGTGTTCAAATGTCATTTGTCCTTGTTCAGTCATGCAAATGAACATAATGTTTAGGGAAGCAGTATCGGATAGTACAATCATTTTTACTGACACCAGTATCACTCCGACTTATTGAGATTTGATTATCAAGGTCTTTTTAAAGTATACATGGAGTGAGATTAACACGACAAGGTTATTCAACAATTACTTGCTATCAGTTCCATCGGTCCGGAATATCCCGTGTATAGAATTGTTCTCACATTCAGTGTTTTAGGGGAAACTAATTAGTGAACGATAGCCATTTGATTTTCACCTGCCTGTGTTTTTTAAATAACCCACTTATTGTCCTCCGCCACGAAGTGGTGGGAGGACTTGGAAATGCTAGCCGTCCGTCCATCCATCCGTCCATCTTGTGAACGCGATATCTCGAGAACAATTCAACCAATCGACTTCAAACTTGGGAAGGTACTTCACATCAGTTAGATGGCCATTGGTATTGATTTTCACTGAGGTGCGTAATCCAAGATGGCTGCCATTGACCATATTGGATCTGTCTGTCTCACATCTTGTGAACGCGATATCTCGAGAACAATCCGACCAATCGATTTCAAACTTGGGAAGGTTTTTCACACCAGTTAAGACGGCCATTGGTATTGATTTTCACTGAGGTACGTCATCCAAGATGGCTGCCATTGACCATATTGGATTCTGTCCGTCCGACATCTTGTGAACGCGATATCTCGAGAACAATTTGACCAATAGACTTAAACTTGAGGTGCTTCACATCAGTTAGATGGCCATTGGTATTGATTTTCACTGAGGTATGTTATCCAAGATGGCTGCCATTGACCACATTGCATTCCATCCATCCCACATTTTGTGAACGCGATATCTTGAGAACAATTTGACCAATCAACTTCAAACTTGAGAAGGTGCTTTACATTAGTTAGACGGCCATTGGTATTGATTTTCACTGAGGTATGTAATCCAAGATGGCTGCCATTGACTATATTTGATTCCATCCGTCATACATCTTGTGTACGCGATATTTCGAGAACAATTCAACCAATTGACTTCAAGCTTGGAAAGGTTCTTTGCATCAGCTAGATGGCGATTGATAATGATTTTCACTGAGATACGTAATCCAAGATGGCTGCCATTGACCATATTGGATTCCATCCGTCCCACATCTTGTGAACGCGATATCTCGAGAACAATTCGACCAATCGACTTCAAACTTGAGAATGTGCTTCACATCAGTTAGATGGCCATTGGTAATGATTTTCACTGAGGTACGTAATCCAAGATGGCTGCCATTGACCGTATTGGATTCCATCTGTCTCGCATATTGTGAATGCGATATGTCGAGAACAATTCGACCAATCGACTTCAAACTTCAGAAGGTGCTTCAAATCAGTTAGATGGCCATTGGTATTGATTTTTACTGAGGTACATACTCCAAGATGGCTGCCATTGACCATCTTGGATTCCGTCCGTCCCACATCTTGTGAACATGATATCTTGAGAACAACTCAACCAATCGACTTCAAACCATATTGTACCCATCTGTGTTGTGTACACGATATCTTGATCTATTCCTCTCATCGATTTATAAACCTCACCATCCACACATCCATATACAACTACAGACTTACATTCCAGTGTTACACTACCCATTACTGCTTCCCAAACCACCTCAACTTGTCTCAACAATTCCAGATAAACGTCTCTTTCCACATATACATATCCACTTTCCAAGTTATATTTAAGGAGATATTGGAAGCATATATGCTGTATGCTCTCAAACAGGCTACTTGGCGGAGGACCTGGTAGCAACTCAGCTTGTTTAATGTGAAAATGCATCTAACACACAACAATTACATAAAGATATTTCTGTGTGAAATCATTAAACACTGGTGTTAGCATATTTTGCACAATACAGTGGATTTTAAATGGCACCCATTAAACAATGATGCCGATGTCATATTATTTAGTATGATTCATCTCTAATTGCATATCCCATCATCTTGGTGTTTTAGGGCAAATTTCCTTTTCATGTTTGGCCTCAAGCGTCGCAATCTATCATATATAATCAGGTTTGTCTGACAATTGTTCGACGCCACAAAAGTCCCATAGGAGTCCCAAAAGTGACTTTCCACGTACACATGTAGCGTTAATTAAAAAGAGTCCCTGCAATGGCTAGAATATAATTTCCATGTCCACACTGTTATCTACTTGTACATTACTATACAATATACCCCACGGGTGACGAATTTTGGTCCCACCAAACTGCATACATCATAGATCCGTGCCAAAAAGAAATGGAGAGTATGCCTCTAGCAAGAGTGCAGAGTCAGTGGATATGGTCTCACAATGTTCAGAGGGAATCACCAAGATGAGGAATTGGTCATGATACTCATATGAACAGCCACAATCAAAGCGTGGCTGAGATACATCATTCTTTAGATGACGACTTTACAACGAATTCTGGATTAAGAATACTATCAGCGATACGGATTTGATATTTTTGGAACATCATGATGTCTTACCTGCATCATTGAAAACTGTTGACTGCTTCTCTCTTGCAGGAAACAAGTCTGTGTTTATGTATACTATGATTGTCTTTTTGAATTTGGGGCTAATACTGTTATATGGAAAATGGAATAGGTCTTTGGATTATGGACGCGGATATTCTCTAATGGACGACGGCTGAATTATGGATGACGGACTAGACGCTTGTAATGACAAGATAAGAAAAGAGGTAACAGAGGTAGGGATCTGTCTTGGGTCGGTGTACCCTACCACTACACGTTAAAAGATAGCCACCTGGGTGTGATGCAGCAAATCGGAGAAGGCTTCATCGGCGGACTTGAATGCTTCTTTGGGAGTCGTGGGAGCAATGTCGGGTGTGTACATTGCCCATCGAATAAAAGGATGGAGATCTGCCAAACCCTCAAGGCGTCAACAGGTAAGCTGGAACCGTGTCAAGTGGCGAACGAAAAAGTGATATACCCTAAGTACATGATAGGAAGTAAAACTCGTTGTACAAAAAATGACACGAGCACAACGAGTACAATGGGGTAAAGAAAAAAGAAAATAAGACCAGAACCGATAATATAGTTTGGTTTGGCCTGAAACAACATCATACATATGCCACGGAAGGTAGAGAGTAGGGGTCTATAGAACTACCCGAGAATGGGGCCGCCAAATACTCAAAGAACTAAGAAGGTCAATACGACAATTACAGAGAGAGAGAGACGATAGTACAAGACAATAAACAATCGTAGATAAAACCCACAATGAAAAAAACAAGGTAAAAGTCAGTGTACAATCGAATTTGAGCAAGGGAAGACATCACATTAACAGTCTGAGAGAGAAATAAAATGCCTTGGGGAGGAAATGATTAAAACATAATTAAAGGTGTAGGCTTAATGATTGATATAACGATAAGAGGGTACCACATGTAAATGGATATATGACATATAAACCGATATAATATATGCAGCTCATCCAGCTCACAGGTGGAGAGAATAAAAATGTAGTATGACCTATATGTATCAAGAAAATAAATGGATAAAAATTATAGATATAAAATAATATATGGGAGGAAAAGATATCGGGGAAATGGTTCCTGGACTCATGGAATGAAATGACGAAGCATTTCGGATGTCCCGAATGTCCATTTAAGACGGAGTTAGTCATAAAAAGAAACAACATTCAAGTGGAACGGAACATGTAACATGACACGCAGACCTGATGTATGGCACAATGCATGAGGAATACGTAAAGACATATTAGTCACAATAAATTGGGTGCAAGAAAAATTCAAATGTAATCTATCGATATTAGGATAAACATGAGGCTGCACCTAAAAGGTGCTTTGACCCCTCAGCACAATATGTCCAGCGAATAACAGGTTGACATAAAAATCTGCTGAATTCTGTCAAATTTATTTACCCACATATGTATTAATGTTGATTCAAGAGAATACTCAACGATTAGTATTTGCTAGTACCGGCTTCAGTCATCAATCCTGTGAAGGGATATCGATCCAAGACTGTGTGGATCGATACCTCAAGAAAAGTTAGTAAAGATCTGGTGAATAGTTCTTCATAGATGAAGATCTATTCCAGGGAAGAGTCGAGTGTGTGTGTGTAGTACTCAACATCTCTGGGTTACTAGGGATATTCACTGAGTATCAGAGCTGTCAGTCAAATTGTAACTGAGATCTAGCCCGGACAAAAGTTAGTGACGGAAAATTTCAAAGGGCCATAACTCTGTACAGAAATGACGTAACACGAAATAAACATGACAGTGCACATGTCTGGGATACTAGGGATATTCAGTGTGAGTATCAGAGCTGTCGGTCAAATAGTAACTGAGATCTAGCCCGGACAAAAGTTAGTGACGCAAAATTTCAAAGGGCCATAACTCTGTAAAGAAATGACGTAACGCGAAATAAACATGACAGTGCACATCTCTGGGATACTAGGGATATTCACTGTGAGTATCAGAGCTGTCGGTCAAATAGTAACTGAGATCTAGCCCGGACAAAAGTTAGTGACGCGAAATTTCAAAGGGCCATAACTCTGTAAAGAAATGACGTAACACGGAATAAACATGACAGTGCACATCTCTGGGATACTAGGCATATTCACTGCGAGTATTAGAACTGTCAGTCAAATAGTAACTGAGATCTAGCCCGGACAAAAGTTAGTGACGCAAAATTTCAAAGGGCCATAACTCTGTAAAGAAATGACGTAACGCGAAATAAACATGACAGTGCACATCTCTGGGATACTAGGGATATTCACTGTGAGTATCAGAGCTGTCAGTCAAATAGTAACTGAGATCTAGCCCGGACAAAAAATTGTTGACAGACGACCGGCCGGCCGACCAGACGTACATGCCAACGACAAGACCCTACAGCCCTATGGGCTGAGGGGTAAAAACATGTAGATATGTATGGGATATAGCGCATTCAAGTTATTGGTATCCAATATTCTAGAGTGGTACATATCAAAATAGGACAAAAAGTCTGAACACGTGGCACAATGTAATATGCTATGCATGACCAGTGTGACTGGCGAACCGAGATGCGGAACGCGGGGCGGAATACGAGGAAAGCTGGGACTCGGGACGAAGTAGCACTGTCGAAAATAATTGTGAGTGCTGAAAGTTTAAACTAGATAAAATACAAAGAAGTAAGCCTTCGGAGCTTCAGGCAGTGGCATAAACCGGGATACTGAGACCACTTTGCATTCTCCATACAAAGTTACTTCCCTTGTTTTCCTGATAGTACCATTTCTCTACGTCAGTCCATCTACGCTGCTACATTCACATTTCAAGCTACACGAAAGAGAATATTATTTCAGATACTAACAAAATACTTGGAACTCGGAAGCTCCTGGGTCCTAGATCGCCGGAGATGCATTCTAAGCGTTTTCCCGGAAATAAATCTGACCATCGATATTGAAAAAAAATCACATCTCATGTCTCTCTAAAACGATGGCCTTTACGTCATGTAACATTAGAAACCAATATGCGCATCTATACGATTCATTTACAAAGCTAAAATAAGGAAATCACAGCCCAACAGGCGAGGGTCCAGGGGCCGCCAAGGCCTGGAAGCTCCGAGGACATAGATCGCCGGAGATGCGTTCTAAGCGTTTTCCCGGAAATAAATCTGAACATAAAGTATGCAGATTTATTGTTCTATTTTCACTTTTGTTTCGCATAAGCACGCATCGATATTGAAAAAAGCACACTTCATGCCTGAAACAGTTTGGATTTCTAGTTATAGTTAGAGCATACAAATCGATGAATTTTACATCATGGGACCCCAGAAACCAATATGATACCGATACGATTCATTTACACAAAGCTAAAATTGAAGCGAATCCTTCCAGTCCAACAAGCGAGGATCCGGTGGCAGCCAACAGGCTCCGGAAGGTCCGGGGTCCTAGATCACGGATGAGTTCTAAGCGTTTCCCGGAAATAAATCGGAACTTAATGTATGCAGATTTATGATTCTATTTCACTTTTGTTTCGCACAAGCACGCATCGGTATTGAAAAATATTACACCTTATGCCTGACTCCATCTGACGTTCTGGTTTAACACAAATATGCAAAACAGGTCTAAAACACACCACGACACGTCTATTTTAGATAAATAGTACGTTCACAAACCACATGAATACATGATGGTCTTATTAATACACTTACAGATACTCTAATGACATAATCCACATTCGTTTATTTAACATATCATTTCAATACATTTTATTTACGTGGAATCCCAGGGTTCGCTGAGCGCTAAAAGAAATTTTTCTTTTTTGTTGCAGGTTTTTCGCCCCCCCCCCTCTCCTTCCCCTTGGATCCGCCATTGCATAACATTAACAAATACAGACTATAAAATATTGGCGAAAGTTCGAGCTAGGAAACTCAACTCAGTAATTGATAACTTATAATACATAATAATCGAGTGGGCTTTCTGAATGGCAGAAATGACTATGGACGATGTTCTAACTCGTCGGGAGTTATTTTGGCAATAGATTACAACATGAGATTGATCTAATCAAAACCCCTCGACTTTCCCCAAGTGATTTAGACCCATGTGTAGTGTAAATTGGGGAAGAGATAGTACTCTGTGGAATGATCAAGCTAAAGGTAATTTACAATTTGTAGTGTATGGATGTATCAACAGATCAGGGTATGGAGTATAGAACTAAGCATGCTAAGTATTACAGTTCTACAGATACAGTTAGTTGCATTCAAGCATATAGTACAGAAACAGAAATTAATATACCTGTAAAGGGGCATAATTCTGTAAAATATGGGCCGAGGGGAGCCACTTTCGATAGGCATCTGACTTAGCACTAGATAAATGAGTGTTAAAAATTTGGCGGTTGTATCTCCAGCGGTTTTGCCTGAAATGCGGTACGGTAATGGTCGGACATGGCGACGACAATACCCCGAGGCCAAAATGGCCGAGGAGTAAGAATACAAGAAGATAAATAAGTTTTCAAAATTTAGCACCTGTACTGAACACGGATATTCAGAAATAACTTGTACATTCAACTACAGATCACAAAATCAACTATTTTTTTGTAGGTATCTAGAATACAACTGGATAAAAAAGTTTCCTAATAATTTGGTAGCTGTACCAAACACAGGTAATTATATATAACTGGTTACATTCAAGCATATAACAAAATCAAGATAACTGCACCCAAAAAGGGGCATAACTCTGTAAAATAAGGGCCGAGGCGAGTAATGTTTTGTTCAATTCTAGAATACAACAATATAAACAATAAGTTTTCAAAATATAATAGCTATATCGAACAATTCTGCAGATATAGTTGGTTACATTCAAGCATATAGGACAGAAATAGAAATTAATATATCTGTAAAGGCGCATAAGTCTGTAAAATAGGGCCGAGGGGAGCCATTTTCGATAGGCGTCTGATTAAGCATTAGATAAATAAGTGTAAAACATTTGGTGGTTGTGTCTCAAGCGGGTTTGCCTAAAATGCGGTAACGGACGGATGGACGTACAGACGGTGGGACGGACGTACATGGCAACGACAATATCCCGAGGCCAAAATGGCCGATGGGTAAAAAAACATTTGGTAGCATTCTCAAAGAATTTCTCATTGAAGTATTTTCATGTTTTGGGGGAAAGCTTGAAATTGGTACTGTACTGACACATGATACGAATGAGTGGTTATCACGACCTATTCAAATTAATAATGGAATAATACACGCACCAACTCCCAGATCAGTTGTTTTTTAATTATAAATCTGTATTATATAATAACAAACCGTTATACTTCAAGGACTGAGTTAAACAAGGTACAACTAGAATGAAAGATGTTTTTGACAACAATAAAATGTGTAGTTATGATCAGATCGTTGAAAAAGTGGGATCACCTCCTATGAGAATTTCCTAATACAACGCTTTGATAGTAGCTATTCCTAAGGTTTGGAAGAACAGATATACTTACCTGCTCCACCTGAACGAGGTCGTCTTTACTTTTGCGATAAGGTTGCTATGGGTTGGCGTGCCAAACATTTTCAAAGATTTATACCAATATGTAAAACAAAAACTTTGCGCCATTTGGTTTAGTCGGTTTTGTATAAGAAAATATGATATTGATATCGATGAAGTACTTTACAAAATTCCTTTCAAATGTTGTAAGGAAGTGAGATAATGGGTATTGCAGTGGAAAATATTGCACAAGATATATCCGACTGGTATTTTATTGTACAAAATGGGAAAACACGACACCAACAACTATCTTGTATGCATAATGAAGTGGATTTTATTGAACATGTCATTGTGCATTGTAAACAAGTCGAGCACCTCTGGTCAGAGGTGGAAATACAATAGCGGCGCGTATTCAAATGCGAATTAAGCTCAATCCAAGTACAATTTTATTTGGTATAAGAGAACTTGATTATGGTGTACTAAGTACTCTACAGGTTGACGAGGTTAATCACATTATTCTGATAGCAAAAATGGTCATTAGTATAGCAAAAATGGTCATTAGTAAATCTAAATATGGAAATTAACATAACATTAAACTGTTAACTAAGATAAATGTAACTCCGAAGATTGAAGTCATGGTGGTACGTGATATGATACTATATTTCGCCTATAATTTATGCCATCATCAGGATCGTATGAGCACCTGTTGCATGTGGTGTCAAATATATTGGTAAAACAGAAAGATGTGTTTACACCTGGTTAGAAGAACATGCACAGGGGAATAGTGGGATCAAATCAAATGTCATGAATTGTAAACAATTTCAACATATCGGGGATCTAATGGGGCTACCTGATAGACTACCAAACAGACAGCATGGTGTTTTTGAGCTTACCGCCGATTTGTTAATACATGATGTTAAAATAATAGCCTTTGCTAAACATTGGGACGAATTGTTATTCAAAGAAGCCCTAGCTATTACAACCAGATCTCCTGAGTTAAATCACGGATTAAAAGCCTCAAAAGACCTTATTGTCTTTAAGTGAACTCACCTGAGCACATATCAGTCCTGACTCTTTGTGTTGTGTCCTCATTGGTCAATTTGTATACTTTTCTTTTTGTCATACTATTGTTTGTCATACTATTGTTTTCAAACTGTATATATAATTTCTGTATGCAACATGTGCTCATACGATCCTGATGATGGCATAAATTATAGCCGAAATATAGTATCATATCACGTACCACTATGACTTCAATCTTCGAAGTTACATTTATCTTAGTTTATGTTAAACTAATCTGTGGAACAACTGGTTATTAAACTGTTATTTGATTACGAAATGAGTTTGAGAAAGAAATTTTAACGGAATGTTATATTGTAACCATGCGTGTTCTATATTCGTATACCAAAGTACGTTAGTCCTATCTTTGTACTAGTTGACATCGGCTGGCAGTATTGTAACAATTTAGTAACAAATCGGTTATCATTTTAAAGTTACAATTGTAACGCTTTCCAACATGATTGTACAATAATTGATACAAATGTATCTTTTATATCTAACAGGTGCCTTCAAATACAAAGAAGCAGAAACCATAAAAAATATATTAACATATATACAATGTAAAATTAATGTTAGCGACGTCGATATAGTTGGCATTAATATTGTAGCAATAATGTAACAAATTTGTTACAATAGTAACGCTCTTGAATACATTTATATTGTGGCGAAAATTTAAATTATTACCTACTCAGTACATATTAAGGTTAATTGTAAAATTAATTCAATTTGCAGAATGTAAACAAACACCCACATTCTGGAGCCTCACTAACACAGCCCGCTTTGTTTATTTTTGGTGTTTTGTCGTCTGCCGGTAATTTTGACATCGTTTTGGCAAGGCATTTCAAGAACCCCCTACGGACATTTTTGTAAGTTTAACCCATTTATAAATTTTCTACGGAAAATTCCTGTAGGAAATAGGAAGTACACATATAAGAGAACATTGTCCTGACGTAAGAAGTTTGTACGTTTCATATTTACTGAGAAATAGATTTTTATATTTGAGTCGGCTTTTCGCGCAGACCATAGCAGCCTATACTGAAACAGCTGTCAACTTCGTTTTAGTGTGACACAAAAAGTGCTCGAATGAACTATTTCTAAATAATTTCATGATTAATCCTCCTAAGGTTAGAAAGTACATATATTTTATGATTTAGTCATGAAGTGTCGGTATGTAAGACGTTCGGATTGTTGAGATATTAATTTGTGAAGTTTGACAATTTTCTGACTTCGAGCTTCGGACGGCCGCCATATTCGCCATATTTGTTCAGCTGAAGTGTTCGTTTGTCGTGATGGAAAATCGATAATTAATCATATTTAGAGATATATTTCTCAAGACAACCTTGCATTCAATGAAAATATAGTTGTTTCGGCTTACCTTGCTGGCCAGTTTGCTGCCTGAGAGGTGTTATTTTTCAATAAATCGGCATCTGTTCCCGCCGATGCGATGTGAAAGTCATGCTTGATTTGCATGTAGTTTTGCGTGCAACGTGTTGCACATTTCGAGAGCGATAACTTTTCCATCTACATCTATAAAGTATCCTTCTTGGAAAGTAATTATATCCATGGAAAGTTCAGGATACAGGCTTTCGAATACTATCTGGCTCCGCTTCTGATTCATCGGAGTTGTGTTGTATTTTTGCTTCGGAATAGCATATACTTTTTGGTAAATAGCGCTCTCGATTCAGCCTGCTGTCTGCTTCGCTCGTCTGAGATGTTACGTCACTGCGTTTGCAGAATCGTGATTTTTGACCAATCAAAATTTGGCATTTTCATTTAGCCGTAGAATTTTACGTCAATGGTTGGCAACTGGTTAGCAACTCAGCCCTATATAAAGCGGCTCGACAGGCATGGCCACAGTCGATTCCGGCTCGTTGCACAGTGAACATCGGAGCTCAAGCTAGCAATTAATATACATACAGTTGTGAGTATCTATTTATCTGAATATAGTTAAATATTGTAAGCTTATAGCAGTGACAAATAGTAAGCATAGAGTAAGCATAATTAAGCCCGATAGACAGGATTACAAATTCGGCTTACGGTGTTGACACAGCTGACGATGCTGACGGTTCCAGCTTACGCCAATGAAGATATTAGCATGGCATATGCTATCGTCGCATGCTTACGGGACTCCAGCTTACATGTTGCTATGAGTCTGAGATTATCATAGGAAGTTGACAGATGTTTTCAAGATAATGCAAGATCTGTTTCACAGAATACCGGTAGTGATTAAAATTAAATATATGCTGACTTTTATACAACTGGAATTCTGCAGAGGATATGTTGTCAGGCTTACTCAAGCTTACCTCAGCCGTACTTCATATTTCCTGAACTGTTATTATTATTGAAATTTTCACCATAAAGGAACATTACCAAATGTCACCAGAACTTTGAGTAAACACCTTTGGACCAGTAAGCATCTATAATAATTCTTTCAATCACAACAGATGAAACTAATTCATGAGATGAACTGGTTGATTTTTACAATAAACTGTAAACATTGATTGAACTGAAATATATGACTAGAGGTTGGTTATTGTGGTACAGTTCGCTGGTTGGAAACTGACTACTCTGATGCCTGGAAATATTTGAACATACAATTGGTAATTTAAATGCCACTCTTAATGGACTAAGAACAGAAATGAGAAGTTACAGTTTTGGACTTAAAAATAAACAGAAGATACTTACACAATAGTCGGTATAATTGTCAGCATTGACTTGTAAGCGCATATTGGTACGTAACTGGACTAGTAAGTTGTTTACTGTTACTGATGGATCAGTAGTGTAAAAATGAGTTAACTCGAACATTCAATTAGATGAGTAGAAAAAGAGCACCATCAATTAACCAGTTACATGACAGTGTCATCCAAGTGAAATTAAGCTGAAACGTAGGATTCCGATACAACGAGAGCGATACAGCAGGTGAAAGATATTTAGAAGAAAGGGGTAGAATCCGAATCCAGTTGGTAGCGGCGCCTCCGGAGAAGAGTAAAAGTTAAGGATACGAGAAATCCAGTACTTTCCTATTTTATGTGAAAAATAGGTGGTGGCAGCATTCAAGAACATTAGTGGTTATACGAGTTTACCAATAGGGGGAACTAGTCCCAGTAAAATCCGCTACAATTGGTGGCAGCGGTGGGATTCGAACCCACGCCTCCTGAGAGACTGGTGGCGGGGACTGGTCTCACGTGCAACGTCGAAATCTGAAACCCGAGATGTACAGTGGAGATGCATCCTGGAAGGAGTACCTCCAAGTTTTCAACACCATTGCAAGAATAAACTCCTGGAACAGTAGAGAAAAGGCAGACTTTCTCTTCACACATCTGAAAGGTGCAGCACGCCAGTTGGTATGCACTCTTAACGAATGGGAACAACGTGACTATGACCGATTAGTAGAGGTCTTGAATTCAAGATTTGGCCCATCTGGTCAGTCTGAACTGTATCTAGCAGAAATCAGAAGTCGCCGTCGAGGAAACACGGAGACATTACGAGAGTTGGGGCAAGCTATACGAAAGCTAGCTACACTGGCTTACCCGGACATGTCTTCTGAGCAGCAAGATCGATTGGCTAAGATCCATTTTATAGATGCAATCGAAGACGCAGAAATGCGTATGCAAGTTTACAGAGGTAAACCAGAGAGTCTCCAGACTGCTGTAACCATTGCTTTGGAGTACGAAGGTTACAAGAAAATGGAAGCACAGCGAAGTGGTTCCACATCAAGAAAGTATGTTCGGGAGATAGTCAAAGAAACAATAGAAATCAGTTTGGAAAACCGAGTGAAGAAAATAGAGGATCAGTTAAAGCAGCTGACAAGAATGCAAAGTCAGCTGGGTCAGCGCTCCGAAAGTCAACGCCAACCGCCAAGACCTCCGTTGGCTGATGTACAATGTTTCAATTGTCTCAAATTTGGGCATTATAGCACTCGGTGCCATAACAGAGGGAATCGTAATGAACAGCAACCACGTCAGACGGAAAACGGCCCACAACCGACTTGCCGAGGCCAAGGTCGGTTGTAAATTCACCGTTGCCTCGTACCAACAATGACTCTTTGGGAAGTGAAGAAAGCTTACATAATAAACCAGGAGACAAATGTCCTGTGTTGGAAGTGGGAGTGAAGAAAGCAGAGAGTGGCCTATTTATTCCTGGTCGAATAGGTAACTTTGACATTCAGTTTCTCATTGACACTGGGGCTTCAGTTACTTTTTTATCAAGTAAGTTCTTTTCTACAATACCACTTGAGCATCGACCAGTGATTAGACCAGTTTCTTTGAAGCTTCTTGCAGCAGACCATACACCTTTGAATATCATTGGGACATGCAAGTTGGACTTGGGAATTCTCCCGTATTCAACACCTATGGATGTCATTATTGCAGACATTTGAAACGATGGTATTCTTGGATATCCACCTGAAGAGTAGGAGTCTGGCCTGTGACGGTTATCAGATTCTATGTACGGGACACAACTGCTCTGTGGTCAGTGAGCAGTGTCAACTGATTGTTAGTCAAACGGTGACAATTCCACCTGGCCAACAGGTTATAATTCCAAGTCATCTTGAAAAGAATGACATAGGTAACGTCGGTAAATGGACTCTCTGTGAACCATTACCAGGAGCACTTAAAGAAGGGTTGCTGTTCGGAAAAACGCTTGTCGACAGTGAGGGAGAGTTCTATCCACTGGTTGTAATGAACCTTGGAAACGAACCTGAAACTGTGTGCGAAGGTACAAAAGCAGCAATTGCGAGCCCAGTTGTATCCACATGTGTTTTTGTGGAGTCTTTGTCGGATGACAACCTCGGAGTTAGTGCAGAGGAGTCATCTGAGGATGGTGCCCCGAGTAATAGTATTGGGGTACAGAATTCATCCATTTGTTGTGGTAGTGACCGGCCATCACTACAGGATTTACCTGAGCATTTGAAGCCGTTGTTTACCAGTAGTACTGAAGGTATGGCTTCAGAAGATAAATGCAAGGTAAAGGCTCTGCTGCTTGAGCACAGAGACATATTCGCAGAAAGTGATGCTGATTTAGGACAAGCGAAAGGTGTAAAACACTCTATCAACACTAGTAATGCACCACCGTTGAGACAACCACCTCGACGCTTACCAATACATAAGCAAGAACAAGCTGACCAACAGGTTAAGGATATGTTAAAGCGGAACATTATAGAAAGATCGTCCAGTCCTTGGGCTTCACCCATTGTCTTGGTAACCAAGAAGGACGGTAGCATAAGATTCTGTGTGGACTACAGAAGATTGAACCAGGTAAGAATAAAAGATGCCTATCCTCTTCCCCGAATCGATGATTCACTCAACTCCTTACATGGTGCAAAATGGTTTACAACCCTGGACCTTGCAAGTGGTTACTGGCAAGTGCAATTAGATGATGATGCCAGACAAAAGTCAGCCTTTACTACGAGAAGTGGTCTCTGGCAGTTCAAGGTGATGCACTTTGGCTTATGCAATGCGCCATCAACCTTTGAGCGTCTTATGGAGATGGTTCTGGCTGGTTGCCAATGGAACATTTGTCTTGTGTATCTAGACGACATCATTGTATTCGGGAAAACCCTCGACGAGGCCATCATCAACTTGAAGAAAGTTTTCAATAGACTCCGTGAAGCTGGCTTAAAGCTGAAGCCAGAGAAATGCCATTTGTTTCAACGGGAAGTTAACTACTTGGGGCATGTGGTTTCTTCAGAGGGAGTGTCAACCGATCCAGAGAAGATACAGGTTGTAGAGAAATGGCCAGTTCCGACATCGCCTCATGAAGTTCGTAGTTTCCTTTGTCTAGCTTCATATTATAGACGTTTCATAGCTAACTTTGCAACGATCGCCAAACCTCTTCATGAATTGACAGAGATTAGCAGAGAATTCAAATGGTCGAGAGAATGTGATGTCTCATTTAGGGAGCTACAAAATAAGTTGGTCAACAGTCCTATCCTGGCATATCCAAGTTCACACGGAGATTTCATCCTGGACACCGATGCCAGTTGCTACGGGATCGGAGCTGTACTGTCTCAATCACAGGGTGGGCAAGAGAAGGTGATTGCCTATGCTAGCAGGGTCCTTAGTAAGCCAGAGAGAAATTATTGTGTGACAAGGAGAGAACTTTTGGCAGTTGTCTATTTTGTCAAGAACTTTCGCTATTATCTCCATGGGAGACATTTCACTATTCGGACTGACCACAGTGCCTTGAGATGGCTTATGAATTTCAAAGAGCCAGAAGGTCAAATGGCAAGATGGTTGAGTCTCTTGAGCATCTATGATTTTGAAATTATCCACAGACCCGGGAGGCAGCATGGAAATGCTGATGCAATGTCCCGAGTGCCCTGCAGTTGGTGTGACAAGATGGGCTACACCGAGACAGTTTCCAACATCGAACCACCATCCGCAAAGGTGACTGTTGATGCTTTAGTCCAAACAGATCATTCAGGATCAATTGAAACCACAGTAACCAAAGTCAAATGGGTGCCTAAGTCTTGGGGATATCCACAGAGGTTTCCCAGGCGTCGAAAATATGTCAACAAGTTTACGAAACAACCAACAGAAGGTCATGTTATAGCTGTCACTACACGAAGACAAAAGATGACAGCTGCAACTTCTAAAGAGAGTGAAGTTTGCGAACCAGGAGTAGAGCAACATTGGTCAAGTGCGAAGTTAGCAGAGGCTCAGCAGAAAGATCCTGGTCTGAAATGGATCGTTTCTTCTAAGAAGCATCTCACTGAGCGACCAAAATGGCCTGAGGTTTCATCATTTGGGAAAGCAGTCAAACTGTACTGGTCTCAATGGGACAGATTGTTGTTTCACAATGAAGTCTTGTATCGCAAATGGGAAAGCGATGATGGTTCACAGTCTCACCTGCAGTTAGTAGTACCTGCGGATTACAGAAGGCAAGTTTTCCATCAGCTTCATGCATCAAAGGCTGCAGGACATCTTGGCTATAAAAAGACATTCCAGAAGGTCAAACAGCGCTTTCATTGGTCTGATATGGCTGCAGATGTGAAACTATGGTGCAAGCAGTGTGACATATGTGCCTCCCGGAAATCTCCTCCACAACGTTCAAAAGCATCGTTGCAACAATACACTGTTGGTTCTCCTCTCGAACGTATCTCCATTGATATTTAGGACCTTTGCCAAAATCAAAGAAAGGAAACCAGTACATCTTTGTAGTAAAGGATTATTTCACTAGATGGGTGGAGGCTTACGCTCTTCGTAACCAGGAAGCTGAAACTGTAGCTAACAAATTGGTCAGGGAATTCATTTGTAGGTTTGGAGTGCCACGTCAGCTTCACTCGGATCAGGGTACAAATTTTGAATCTCAGCTTTTCCAGAAGGTCTGCCAACTGCTGGAGATTGAAAAGACAAGGACCACTCCTTACCATCCTCAGTCCAATGGCATGGTTGAGACATTTTGCTGATCGTCTCGCCATGATGGTAGACAAGAATCAAAAGAACTGGGATGAACAATTGCCATTTGCACTTATGGCATACCGTTCTTCGGTTCATGATGTCACGGAAGAAACCCCCAACATGATGATGCTTGGTAGAGAAATTGACCTGCCACTGGATATCGTCACGGGTCGTCCACCTGCTATGTCAACCGCTGTTGGAAGTGAATATGCTGCAGAATTACGGGAACGGCTCGAAGCTGCCTATGAGAGAGCCAGATCTGCACAAGCAAAGAATATCATACGACAAAAACGAAATTACGATCGATGTAATAAAGGCAGCCCATACAAAGTTGGAGAAGCTGTGTGGCTATATAACACTACACGAAAGCGAAATTTATCGCGTAAACTGTCTTGCAATTGGGATGGTCCTTTTCTAGTAATAGGAAAACTGGATGACACTGTATATCGGATACAGAAAAGTCTAAACTCTAGGGTGAAAGTGGTTCATTTCGACCGATTGAAACCATATAATGGCATCAGTTTCCAACCTTGGACAGTAACACAATCTAACCATTAGAAAAATGGAAACACACAGTTGAAAGTGACAAAACTTTGATGGAAAATTGAACAAACAAACAAATGAGGAAATACAGAATAATGATATTTTCTTATTTACAGTAATCTAATGAGGCCACGGATACATTGGTGTCCCTGTGGAAAGATTTACAAACAACGACAAAGCTTGTGGCGACACAGAATGAGTGGATGTCCGGCTGCCGAGCGGGAGGGGTATGGCCATGAAATCTTCGGTTGTCCATGGTGTAAATACCAGACCATGGATGAAACTTCGTACAACAGTCACATCTGTGATTGTGCCGGTTCACCGTTGAAGCGGAAGGCAACAAAGCCGTCACTGCAGGGGACAGGTGTTAGAGTCAAGAGTCCGGGTACGCCCTTGCTAGATGAAGCGCCTTCATCCATCTTCTCCTTCAAGAAGGCAGCAGCCCGCATCGCAACGTCATCAAAGAGAAGGATCGCCAGGCCTGGGGCTGCTGCCTCTGCCGCAAAGCTGGCGAAGAAGGCGTCGACCTTGAAGGCTCGGGAGGACCACGAAATACTACCATCTATTTCATCCTCATCCGACGATGAAGAGACGGACCTTATCGTGACGTCTGTCTCTCAACTTCCATCTACAATGTCCACATCTTCGCAGACTGGCACATATTCGTCCAAACCATCTTCTCTGTCTTCATCACTTCAACCATCTTCTTCCCGCTTAAATATTCCTTCTTCTTCTCGATCATCTACCATTCCATCTCGGCCTTCAGCATCTCGTTCGATCAATGCCCGGTCCGTCTCATCTCAATCTCGTCTTCCTGCGGCTGTCACGACTGTTACGGCCAGTGGTGACAACATACGAATGTCCACCTCAAGTGACGATAGTGGGGCGTCCATTCCTACAGTTGTGACAACCAGGGCGGATGACTTTGTCCATTGGCATGTGCTGACGACATTATGCTATCCCGATGGCAGGAAGAGATATGAACAGTCTGTGAAGAACGCCGTATGTGGAGAAGCTTGCCCGCTTTGTTCGAAACGTCCACCTGAACTTCATTAATATTAATTCTTTGTAGCTGGATGTTGAACTGCAACAAAAAGAAGTAAATTTAAATTATATTTATTAATTCTAAGAGTTTACAGTTCTATGATAAGTTAATATGTTAAATTTTATGAAAAAGTTATTTGTTATTCTTCTGCAGTACTTAACCAGATGTTTGCTGTATATAAATTTATAATGGAATAAATTAGTAGCAACATCCTGGAGCTGAACTTTTATCTTGGTGTATTGACTGTTGAAAGTATTCAGTAGTTTCGTTGAAGTATAAACAGTTCAAAATAATTATTAATGAAATAAGCTTACACCAAGAATGACTGCCATAAACTGAGAAAAGACAATAAAATAAAAATAAATTATCAAGTGCATAAAGTCATATAAGACTGAAAGAAGAAAATAAACAAGAACTTATAAACTACCACAAGAAAACCACAGAACAGAACTTCATTTCATAAAAGAAAAACGAATGAACAGTGAACCATGAAGAGACAAAAATCTCTATGAAACAATTTAGGAAACAAATTGAAGGCAGGCACTATTTGACTTTAATTCTCTGAACAGTGTTCCTGCAATGATATATTTGTCTCTGGTGACATCTTGGTATTTATTCCATGTTCGGGACGAACATTTATTTAGTGGGGGGTAGTGTGTCGAAAATTTAAATTATTACCTACATATTAAGGTTAATTGTAAAATTAATTCAATTTGTAGAATGTAAACAAACACCCACATTCTGGAGCCTCACTAACACAGCCCGCTTTGTTTATTTTTGGTGTTTTATCGTCTGCCGGTAATTTTGACATCGTTTTGGCAAGGCATTTCAAGACCCCCTACGGACATTTTTGTAAGTTTAACCCATTTATAAATTTTCTACGGAAAATTCCTGTAGGAAATAGGAAGTACACATATAAGAGAACATTGTCCTGACGTAAGAAGTTTGTACGTTTCATATTTACTGAGAAATAGATTTTTATATTTGAGTCGGCTTTTCGCGCAGACCATAGCAGCCTATACTAAAACAGCTGTCAACTTCGTTTTAGTGCGACACAAAAAGTGCTCGAATGAACTATTTCTAAATAATTTCATGACTAATCCTCCTAAGGTCAGAAAGTACATATATTTTATGATTTAGTCATGAAGTGTCGGTATGTAAGACGTTCGGATTGTTGAGATATTAATTTGTGAAGTTTGACAATTTTCTGACTTCGAGCTTCGGACGGCCGCCATATTCGCCATATTTGTTCAGCTGAAGTGTTCGTTTGTCGTGATGGAAAATCGATAATTAATCATATTTAGAGATATGTTTCTCAAGACAACCTTGCATTCAATGAAAATATAGTTGTTTCGGCTTACCTTGCTGGCCAGTTTGCTGCCTGAGAGGTGTTATTTTTCAATAAATCGGCATCTGTTCCCGCCGATGCGATGTGAAAGTCATGCTTGATTTACATGTAGTTTTGCGTGCAACGTGTTGCACATTTCGAGAGCGATAACTTTTGCATCTTCATCTATAAAGTATCCTTCTTGGAAAGTAATTATATCCATGGAAAGTTCAGGATACAGGCTTTCGAATACTATCTGGCTCCGCTTCTGATTCATCGGAGTTGTGTTGTATTTTTGCTTCGGAATAGCATATATTTTTTGGTAAATAGCGCTCTCGATTCAGCCTGCTGTCTGCTTCGCTCGTCTGAGATGTTACGTCACTGTGTTTGCAGAATCGTGATTTCTGACCAATCAAAATTTGGCATTTTCATTTAGCCGTAGAATTTTACGTCATTGGTTGGCAACTGGTTAGCAACTCAGCCCTATATAAAGCGGCTCGACAGGCATGGCCACAGTCGATTCCGGCTCGTTGTACAGTGAACATCGGAGCTCAAGCTAGCAATTAATATACATACAGTTGTTAGTATCTATTTATCTGAATATAGTTAAATATTGTAAGCTTATAGCAGTGACAAATAGTGAGCATAGAGTAAGCATAATTAAGCCCGATAGACAGGATTACAAATTCGGCTTACGGTGTTGACACAGCTGACGATGCTGACGGTTCCAGCTTACGCCAATGAAGAAGTTAGCATGGCATATACTATCGTCGCATGCTTACGGGACTCCAGCTTACATGTTGCTATGAGTCTGAGATTATCATAGGAAGTTGACAGATGTTTTCAAGATAATGCAAGATCTGTTTCACAGAATACCGGTAGTGATTAAAATTAAATATATGCTGACTTTTATACAACTGGAATTCTGCAGAGGATATGTTGTCAGGCTTACTCAAGCTTACGTCAGCCGTACTTCCTATTTCCTGAGCTGTTACTATTATTGAAATTTTCACCATAAAGGAACATTACCAAATGTCACCAGAACTTTGAGTAAACATCTTTGGACCAGTAAGCATCTATAATAATTCTTTCAATCACAACAGATGAAACTAATTCATGAGATGAACTGTATATATATATTGGTTGATTTTTACAATAAACTGTAAACATTGATTGAACTGAAATATATGACTAGAGGTTGGTTATTGTGGTACAATTCGCTGGTTGGAAACTGACTACTCTGATGCCTGGAAATATTTGAACATACAATTGGTAATTTAAATGTCACTCTTAATGGACTAAGAACAGAAATAAGAAGTTACAGTTTTGGACTTAAAAAAAACACTTACTTACACAATAGTCGGTATAATTGTCAGCATTGACTTGTAAGCGCATATTGGTATGTAACTCGACTAGTAAGTTGTTTACTGTTACTGATAGATCTAGTGTAAAAATGAGTTAACTCGAACATTCAATTAGATGAGTAGAAAAAGAGCACCATCAATTAACCAGTTACATGACAGTGTCATCCAAGTGAAATTAAGCTGAAACGTAGGATTCCGATACAACGAGAGCGATACAGCAGGTGAAAGATATTTAGGAGAAAGGGGTAGAATCCGAATCCAGTTGGTAGCGGCGCCTCCGGAGAAGAGTAAAAGTTAAGGATACAAGAAATCCAGTACTTTCCTATCTGATGTGAAAAATAGGTGGTGGCAGCATTCAAGAACGTTAGTGGTTATACGAGTTTACCAATAGGGGGACCTAGTCCCAGTTAAAACCGCTACAATATCATGTGACCCAAATGTATCTATTCTATGGAGACTAGTACGGAAAAGAGAACAAAGTACCTGCAAATTAAAATGCAAATGTAGTATCGATCTGTAACATAAATTTATCATTAGTAGCAGGAAGTATATTACATTAATGTATAAATATGTCGTGCATTCTTCGGTTTTGTCCCAGGTCACGGGAGGCAAAACCAACTTTTATAAATTCGTAGTCGTATGGCAAATAAATGCTCAGTGGTGAGTCCAGGGTTTCACTGAAAATATACTAACCAGGGACCGCGGTACCGGGGGAGGGGCGGTGGGGGGGCTATAGCCCCCCTCCACTTTTTCAGACTGCAATGTTACAAGTTCTATCTTAGATAGCACCATTAAGCATTTAACATGGCCGATATAGAGTTCAGCCCGAACACCCTGCATACCAAACGGCTGCTCCAACTTCCGCCGGAGGGTGAACTTTCGCCGGAGGGAAGGGCGTGAAAAATGGTAGGACAACTTGTTGGTTTTTACGTTGATATGTCAGAACTGTCACAATTTTGCTTTCACTGTGTGGCTCCGGCTTCAATATGTACGGAGGACCAGACGGCTCCATACATCACAAATGACTCGCTTGGCAGACAAGAGGATACACGGTGACCGTGCGCATATGGCAGTGTGGATCAGTTCAAACGATCTTCGCCCAGCCAGATGTATTTTCTTCCGTACCAAATATATTAACAAGACAGATAATACGATTTTTCAAAGATTTCTCTCTTTACTGACACCATCAATGTTTCAATATTTTCACCACAATACCATAGTCTAAATACATACTATTGTCATATATAATAAGTCATCCTTCTAATCTAGGGTCATACCAGAACCTTAATTACTTATCCGTGTAGCATTTAGTCAGTTATATCATAACTGCTTCCCGATCTTGTCGGTACGTTTTGAGACAGAACTTGTGGTAAGTCAATTGGATCACTCCATGATAGAAATAGTGGGGGTAATGGTAATGGTCTGACTGACATAGGGGTAGAGGCTGACGAAGAAAGATTGGCCTCAAAGATCTCCTGTGAAGACGTACTGGTTGGTAAATACTCTGACGGGTGGTTAAAGGTTCCCGTCGTACTTGAGGTAGGCGTTTTGAGGTGGAAAATTGTCGTTTTTGCTAAAGAATAGGTTCGACAAATGGATACTACAATTAATCTGCTTTTTGTTGCATCGTAGAAGGAATATGGTTCCAGCAGACAATTGTCCTCTAAGAGAAGAAGAGTCTCCATCTCTTTTCCATGTTAAAAGAAGCTTTTAACCTTTTGTATGAAAATATTTATACTTACATGATCTTTTACAATTAAGCCACACTTGTCTTTCTGGAATCTGGTTCTATGCCACTAGTTACTTCTCAGCTGACCACCCAAAAGTGTACCGCAAAGTGTACGCGGTTTTACGCCAACTGTCGATATTGATAGTGGCCAGATTCCTTGGAGACCTTTTTCATTAAACGCAATTTATTCCGTGTCCCGCTTTCTCATTGGTCACAATTCTCGTACCATAGGTCGGGACTTCATGTCTGATAGTGGTCATTGATTATCATATCAGATCAGGTCTTCTTGTGTGTTCCTACACTCCTTTATTCATTTTATTTTGTAATGATATGCCATCAGTTCATATTTGGACTTTCTTCCTTCACATTTTTTATAGAAGGAATTTCAAGGCTCCCACACTTTTTTTCTGTCTCTAATTTGTTCAATTGTTATCGGTGTTTCCTCTCTTCATTCATGCAATTGAACATGATGTCAAAGATAACATTCTTCACTGACTGCAGTATCATTTCTAGCTAATGATATTTAATCAAGGTCCTTTTAAATTACAGCATTTTCACATCAGGGTCATTCAACAATCAAATCATATGTTATCCGTTCAATCAGTCCCTGAATATTTCATGTATAGAATTGTTATTACTTACGGAGTTCTTAGCAAGAAGCAATTATTGAACCAAAACCATTTAATTCTCACCTGCCTGTGTTTTTCCTTATACCGTACTAATTGCATGTGAAAATGCCTCTAACACAGGTTAATTACACAAAGATATTTCTTTCTGAAATGATTAGACGATTATGTTCGAATTTCACACGATACAGTGAGTCATAAATGGCATCCATTAATCCTGCTGAAAGTTCATATAATTTAACACAGTTTATCTCTTCCATCATCCTGGTGTCTTTGTATTTGTATTTGTGAAATTGTATTTTCATGTTTAGCCCCAGGCGTTACCATCTGGCGGCCTGCATAAAGTAGGTTCCCATGTTCCGTCGTACATGTAATGATAATTGGGTAGCGTCCCTGTCATAAATCATTTACATGACCGGGCTAAAATGGACCTGTTTGTCACCATACATGTTCGATGTCAGAAGCTCCCAAAAGAGTCTATAACGAAATTGATTTTTGTGTTTGATGGTTTATCCCCTTTTTGGAATAAAGTTTCATATTTGGGCTATAATTTTTACCACTATACAATATACCCCAGGGGCAACGAATTTGGGTCCCACCAAATTGCAGACATATGTCCGTGCCAAAAAGAAGGGTAATGGAACAATGATCTGGGGGTCCTGCTGGGAAACACCAAGATGAGGAAGTGGACATAAGTAAATAAAGATAACAGAAAGATCCATCTTGGGACGTACCCTATCGCTGTACGTTAAAACATAGCCACTTGGGTGTGGTGCAGCCAACTGGAAAGGGCTCCATCGTCGCCTTTGGATGACATCAGTTGGGGTCAATCTTAGCGTTTGAAGATTACCCTTGGTGGAGCAGATTTCTCGTGTGGAAATTGCTCATCCCGGAAGATCTCAGGTATGGAGATCGGCCAATCCATCGTGGGGTCGATAAGTAGACTGGAACATTGGTGAAGGGTGATAAGCAGACTACAGTGAGTAAAAATCGTTGTGAAAAAAAAACGTTACATGAGCACAACGAGTACAATTGGATAAAGGAGAAAATACCGGAACCAAGAAAATAGGTTGGTTTGGCCTGAAACAACACCATACATGTGCACAGAGGTCGGGCGATACATCCTAAGCTACCCGAGAGGGGGAGCGCGCAATACTCAAAACTGAGCAGGCCAGATACAACACATTACATCAGAAGTCATAATACAAGACAATAAACGAGTGGAGATAAAATTTACAATGAAAAACAAGATAAACAAGCGCTGAATGAGCGCAAAGACCTCCGTCGAGGCAACAGGGTCAGTAGGGGAATAGTACATCACTGAATAACATAGGGCCGGATGCCAAGCTCAATTTTGCATTTGTTGACGTGAACTTCATCAATGGTAATTATCGTGAGGTTCCCCACTAGCATGTCCAGCTAGGGATGTGGAAGTCACATTCCCCGCAAATAATATTTCTTTGATTTCACGTGCTTGAAATATTGGGGTATGGAATAGAGTATATGGATGGAAAGCCTGGAATACTGCTTGAGACATTAGGCCCCTTCCCACCCACACCTCTCCATGAGAGAACACCCCCACCCAAATCAACACGTTAGCGGCAGAAATGAGACCCTGTGTGCCTAGTTTTACCAACTTGCTTGTGATTTTATGCTATAGGCCCTACACATCAACACTTCATATTTTGTACGTGTACAGTATAGCATCCTCATTGACAGAATCCTCTACAAAACACATCTGATTTTACCGACACTTCGTTCTGATCTGTCTCGGCATCATGTGTGGATTCAATGGGCTCGGAATAATTTTGTATACTGGTGGTTACAGGTCACCTTCACCATAATGTATCAATTACCATGGACTTGTACATGTATCACATTCATATTGAATGGTAATGGCTGATGAGAATATTGCCAATATGGAACAAATGGCTGGATTCCAGCGAATAAAAAGTTCATGTTAATCATAAACAACATACAATTAATAATACTATCAAATAATTATGTATATTCCTTGTCGACATCAATATAATACAGACAATATTATGACTGAATCAGGGTACCAGATATCCATGATGCGTATTATATTATGTTGTAAAACTTCACTTGCTAATCTCGATTATGTTGCTTATTGTGAAAATAAATGAAGTTATGAATATGAATTTAGTATGATTGCCCAGTATCCTCAAATTAGAAATATCTTCAGCAGCTAAAGTTAAGCCAATCATAACAATATATAACACCATGGTAGTCAGGAAATGAAGTCTTTGTTTCTAGAAGCTAAATCATTTCTGACACATTCAAGTCCTCACTTGGTCAAGGGAGATAATTTTGTTAAAAAAAAAAACAAAAAAAAAACAAGTATAGATCCACACTGGCGCAGACCAGAAAGTTGTATGACCTTTGATGATATTTGTGGAGCATGCTGCAGGACTTCAACTTTCATGAATCTGATATTATCCACACAACCCATTCTACATGATATTTTTGCCATAGTACCGATAAACTAGATCCCTTCAGTTATGTGGTCTAGATCCAGGAGCTATTGGGGGCTGCAGGTTTTGTAAAAGTTAGATCCAATTATTCTGAGAGAAGGAATGAAGTCCGGCATGGTTGTTTTGAGGTAAAACTGGGCATCCTTGAAAATGTCTGACCGATTGACACATGTATCACTCTGCCGGTCATCATTACATGCGTAATGTTTATTTCCTGAGGAATCAGGCGGGGTGGAGGGGGGGGTTGTGGCCAATCACTGACTCTGATGCTTATGTGCTTCATGACCTACGTGACAGGTTTATGGACTTTACAACATGTTGGCAGAAGATTATTGTATCTTACATCAAGTTTATGGCTGGAACTATGAAATAAATTTAAAGGTAAACATATGCCAAAGCATTGTACATGTATATGTGCTATGTCGCTGTAAATTGCAGGATTAGTGGTCTGTGGACTGCGTGGTACAGTTACAGGCAGCGGCACATGTCTGCATAAGTTTTTCAGTGCTCTCCAGGTAAATGCCATGACTGGAAATATGAAATTAATTCAAAAGTAAACATGCCATATATGACATTGTACATGTATAAGCTTATACATGTGACATGTTGCTGTGAATCACACGTTTTTTGGCTTGTGAACTACATGATACTGTTATGGGCAGCAGCACATGTTTGCAGAAGTTTACTGATGGTTTTCCAGTCCGAAACAGGCAGGGAAATATGAATTTGACCCAAAAATCAACCGAACTATTACACAAAAATACTACAATATAGTACATGTTGTTTGTGTTGAAGTTTCACACAATTTGGATTTCACGGACTACGTGACAGGTTTATCATGTACGACACATGTTGGCGGAACTTTATTGATTGTTTTCCAGTCCGAAACAGGCAGGAAAATATGAATTCGCAGAAAAAAGCAAACCTGCATTTTACATAACAAAGACATAAATTTGGTACATGTGCTGCGCGCGTTGATAAATCGCACAATTTTGATTTGGCAGACTACGTGAAAGTCTTATGGACTACGGGACATGTTGGCGGAAGTTTTCCAATGCATTCCCAGTCCCAAGCAAGGAAGGAAATATGAATTTGACCCAAAAATCAACATGACTATTACACAAAAATGCTACAATATTGTACATGTTGTTTGCGTTGAATTTTTGCACAATTTGGATTTCAAGGACTACGTGACAGGTTTATCATCTACACCACATGTTATCAAAACTTTGCTAATGGTTTTTTAATCTGAAACAGGCAGGGAAATATGAATTTGCAGAAAAAAGCAAACCTGCATTTTACATAATAAATACATGAATTTGGTACATGTGCTGCGCGTTGATAAATCGCACAATTTTGATTTGGCAGACCACGTAAAAGTCTTATGGGCTACGGGACATGCTGGTGGAAGTTTTAATGCATTTCCAGTCTCAATCAAGCATGGAAATATAAATTTGACCCAAAAGTAAACATGAATTTTGAATAAAAACAAAGAAAAATAGCACATGTTGTTTGCGTTGAATTTTCATACAATTTGGGTTTCACAGACTATGAGACAGGTTTGCCATCTACGTTATATATCAGTGGAAGATTACGGATACTTTTTCCGGGCCCAAACATGCAGCAAAATAAAAAATAAACGAAAAATAAAACATGCATTTTACAGTTTTACACAACATTACAAGTATATGGACCACGCCCCCTTTGTCCGGATATTGATTTAACGACTAATTGGCTATAGTTCGATGGAACGAGACTATCTGCGTTAGAACATATGTCATAGAACATGTTCGCATAGATCTGGAGTAATGAAACACTCTTGGAAACAAGAAACGACTCAAAATACAAACCCGGAAATGGAAAACAACAACATGTCTTGGTTTGCGCGACCTTGGTGACCTTCCCCACCGTAAATTTTATTTCGGGAAATAGAGCCTAATAACGTGTTTGCTGGTGGAAAGGGAATATTTCCTGCCTCCTAGATTTTCACAAATGGTTCCAAAAGGTTTCAAAAAGTTTCAATTTGGAATGGAGTCTATCGGGGGAGAGAAGAAGCGAAAAATCGCATTGTCCGTCTCTCCAAGCTCATGAGCTGGAGGGCCGCCATGTTCAATGCAAGACGGTACATCTTCGGAAAATTTATGACCTATCTCAGGTTCATAGCGTGACATGTACTTGATCAGGTCAGGGCATTTGCAGCATTTCTGTTCTTCATTCAATACATAGTGCTGTTCACACGCCCTATGATATGTACTTTTGTATCCAACTTTATGCAAGTTTTGTTGTTAAAAAAATAAAACTGAACGTTGAACTTGTAGGCCTACTCGTTTGAAGCAGCAGACATTATAAATTTAGTTGACCTAGATTCTGCATTGAAGATCAACCATTGAAACGCGGAATACAACGAATTAGGTCAATTATACCGTATTTTCGCCTGCATGTTGTCTGATCGTACTATTCTTGTTTATCTGATGATGCTAAACAATAATGATCTTGTGAACTTTGGGATAGGTCATAAATTTTCTGAAGATGTACCATTTTGCATGTTCAATCTCTCGGTGGATGCAGGACAGAACCGGATAGCTCTGGTTTCGAGATTGAGGTGGAACCCGACTACAGAAGCAAGGCCCACTGCAATGCATTGCAATGGGGAACCCCATTATTTCAATTGTGTCCAAAGAAAAAGTGCAAGACTTCGGCGTGAACCATGACGATCCCTATTGGAAATACTATGAGTCGTGGGTTCCCCATATGACAATTATTTGGCGGGAGATTTCACGTTGCGTTCCGAGACCTCCGTCTGATCGACGGAGGTAAAAAAAAACTAGTGTACAATCGAATTCGATCCAGGGTGTATTCACCATAAAAACAAGTGCGTCATGAACCGTTAGACGACCCAGCTTGAGAGTTTATAGCGCCTGAACACTGAATTTGATCCCGTCAAAGATTATAAAGCATAAAACAAGTAGGAGGGGGACCGCTTCTCTCTTGCAGGAAACAAGCCTATGTTTATGTATACTATGATTGTCTTTTTGAATTTGGTGCTAATACTGTTATGTGGAAAATAGAATAGGTCTTTGGATTATGGACGCGGATATTCTCTAATGGACGACGGCTGGATTATGAATGACGGACTAGACGCTTGTAAGCTAATATTTTACCGTAGCACTACCCCAAACAGCAATTGTGAACAGTACAAATGAAAACATTAAATAGGCATTTAATTATTTTGGCTGGTGATATGACCCTGGTTTTGGGGGTGACTAGATAAACTGTTAGTGTAGATTAGAATGTTGTAATGTTGCTAATGTATAATCTGACTATATTCGAGGTCAGTAAAAGAAATATCTGAAAAACGTATTATATGTCAAAGCCAGAAAACAAGATATGACACTTAAGGGGCCGTTCAACCAACGCCACATGCGTTTTATAGTTCCTCCATCAGGGCATTTTGACTCTGTAACACGTTAATACTGTACACGCATCTGGCCGTTTTGTACCGCCATCCTGCAGATCAGTATACCTGGGTTAGATTCGATTGTACATTGACAGTCGATTTGCCTACATGGGCACATATTCGTTGCATGAAAGGGAAATGAGAGTTTTGCTGATTGAAATGGTTTTAATGATAACCAAAAGGTACAACATGTTATACCCCTTGCTCCTGGAACTCATTCCCAGGAGGTTAAACTAATCGCCTGGGCAGTGCCATGTGAACACACTTCTCCTCAGGCCCGTATCAAGAAAATACACGAAGAGCGAGTTACTTGTGAGATATTGGGGTGAACCCGACATAAAATACATATGATGGAGAACAGAAATTAGTTTCCTACAGGGGCTATAACGCAGAACAATTGATAAAAATAACATTAACCAGAGTAATAGTTACTTTGAAAGTATTTAAACATATAGATACATTATGAAAACCTAAGTTCAAGACTAATATAGTCTATTGTGTTTTCTGTAACTATGACATAACTATAACTACATAGTCATATTGATGTTGGTAAGAATGTACCACAAGTGTTTCTATTATAGAACATAACTTTTTGCAGAAAATATATGAATTTATCTTTAGTATAAGCAAATTAATTGTTGTATGGTGAATATAAGGAAAGAATATATAAAGAAAATAGTTCCGGAAATAGTTTCCAAACTCATGGAACAGGAGGATATTTTCGGGCGTCTGGAATGTCCATTTAAGACGAAGATGACGAAGCATTTCGAATGACCGGAGTTCGGATGTTCAGATTGTCCTTACACATCCGAGGGGAGTTAGCCATGAAGCTAAAGAGGTGGAAGAAAAAGAGAGCCGTTCAAAAAGAGAAGCAGGTCAGTTAATTCATGTACCGGAATAAGTAAGACACTGATATGACCCGGGCTTTTTGGGCGACTTGAACGTGTAATCAATATGTATTAGTCAGAGAGAAAAACTCTAGAAAACGAACACCTGTCTTGGTAATTGCTTTAATTCCCGAGAAAATATACCTGACGGAGTGAAGGTCGTTACACGATTTTTCTCTTTCAGGAAACAATCGGAATATTGATGAATATTGATTTCTACATCTGTTTCACTTAATATGCTGGTGTTAAGAATACGGGGGAGCTCTTTGACAGTCATAATAATATAATCCATAAGATGAAAGATATATAAGAAAATCTGATACTGGGTTATTAAGTATCGTTAAGAGATCAACAGATCATGGAAAAGCGAACATATAGACAACCAGCTAAGAAGCCCGAGTGCACCCTTCACACGATAGGCTAGCAAAATCATGGGGTGTGATATATTCATGCCTCGAGCTACGGGTGATTATAATCTCCATACAAACTGTACAGTGAACTCAGTGTATCATTTACGAGAACTATCCAGCACAGATTTGGCAGAGAGAAAAAAACTATATAGAATAATACATACAAATGGTGCTATACTGCTACCCGTCACAGCTTCAAATATCGGCTGATCATCGTTGAACCAATCAGAAAGAAGTACGTAGTAGACAATAGAAATGAATTGACAAGATTTCACCAGTGGGCGGTTCGCCTTCGCGCAGAACAGTCGAATGTCGTAAAGTGGACGTTATGGATTGACGAAGTAATAAAAATGTAAATATTTTATGTAAAATGACAAATTTGTGTGTTGGTTGAACCAACAGTTCATAACTATACTATATAATTATTGTAGAGATATAGAACTATGTTAACTGAGGAATCTGTTGATTTTTCTTTGTTGTGAAAGTAAATATGTTTTTTTTTTAACTTTTCAGAAATAATACGACTCAAAACGAGCACTGGTGTGGTGTGAACTGGAACAACCCAATTCAATTAATGGAATACTAACGAAAAGTGGATGGTTTATGAAAGCCTTGCGGTAACAACCAAGTAAACAAATTAGTTGACCAGGATGATTTGAATTTTGAAATTTGACCAGATTCAACAGAAACTGGAGAAGAAACACAATGAAGCCGACTACTCGACCAAATTATGTTATTATTATGAATCATCAAGTGGTAGAAGAAATCAACTATCGGGAGGAGATTAAGTAGCCACGGAAATGGACTCCACATTCTTAGTGTACCAAGCTGGCATTCATAGAGCGACCATAGTCCAAGGAAATGGAATAGACAAATCCTCTGCCTGATGCCCAATTGAATGATTCTCCTATAATACTTGTGTGTGGACTAACAGACAGTCGGTTGAAATCGCGCACATTGTACACGCACACTAAAAGGAGAAGTCGTTCAAAAAAGGAACCGGTCAAGAAGTCAAGGGTTCCCCAGGAAAAAGGGACTTGAGATTTTTGCAAATCTAAATAGTATTAATGCTAATCGGCATTCTAGAAAGAAAAGAATGTTTAATCTTGAGACAGAATTTTACGACCCGCAACAAGGTCCATCACAGGCTCCGTATAGGTGAAGAGGAGAGTAACCATTGTGTATCCAAAAACGAAATAATTCACCAGTGGCTGATAATAATCAATTAGTTCTCTTCATGGTATCAAGACAGTGGACCAACTCATGGCGTTTGATGTCGGAACGACGAGTGAACCATAGTTGACAAGTCCACAAAGCCGTAAGACAATGTCACTCAAGGAGGTTACAAATATGAAAGGTCCCTAAGGAATAGGAAAGGTCTCTAAGGAATTTAGTCCCATATAAATACTGGGATTCCGACTAAATCGCGCACATGTGGCGGAGACACAATGGGCGGATTTGGGAAGCCGTAGTTTGAAGAAGAAGTTATCTAAACCTGGACCGAAATACCGCGATGATCAAGGCTCTCCAGAGAAGAAGGACAAAATATGGGATCACGAGATTGAAAATTATTTAAATAAAATGTACCAGATGTGATGACACGAAAGAAGTGTAGTCTGAAGCATATCGGAAAAATTGTGGATAACACTTTCCCAAGTGATATAGTTAATCTTCAAATATTTGACAATATTAACGGTTTCCAATTTATGGAAATCTCATGTGATATAAAATTAAGCATGCATATGCCAAAACAATACTTTGTTTACAACATTTAAGGATTATTGAACAGTGAGAAAGACATATAAATTCCTTGGACATTATATAATAATGGAATACTACAAACTACAAGCGATGGAATCCAAAACAGGTAAGTGCTTTCTTCTCATGTATCCACTGTACATACATGTATGTATGTTTTTCCATAGCTGAGAATAAAACATCATAACCATATTATTGTCCATTGTTATATTTATAATAAGTACAGCACCAGGTACCAGTGATTATAAAGTAATATGCCACATTGTTGTTGCATTAGATGTACATGTGTTCTACCCAGAAAGGCAACACAATCAAAAAGAGATAATATTATACAATGAAATTACTTGTGTGTCCCTTGGAGGGGCAAAGGACCGAACTCGGGACATCTTATCCATAAAAGAGAAGATGCATCAAGTTTTAGGTCTGTGAAAATATGGTACAACACCGTCACCAAAGTCCAAAACATTTACAAATTGTCATCCACCACGTATGAAGAAGATAACCATTAAATTTTTGGTGCCTGTCAAATAAAGGTATCGTAGTTCAAATAATGAAAACATCCAAAAGTTATAATATACTCCATACATGCAATTCAAAATATTGTTATCGAGTGACGTGATTTTGGAACAAGGAGATAACTAATGCTCCTCAATACATTCATATTATGTATGGGTGACTTGACAAAACAAGCCAGATCCCAAAGACATTCAATATAAGCATTCTGCAATGTTTCACATACCTTGAGATAACGAGAATGACTCAAGTTGGTACGGTATACATCTGATGAAGGAACACCTTTCAAAACAGTATTATGAGAAATACTCGGTCTGTCAGTATGGGTTACATATGCAAGAGTGATAATCTGAAAGGATTTATCGAGCCCAACCAACCTGATGGACGACGTATCGAAGACTCGATCGGATCTCGAGGTCGGACAGAGGGATAGTGCGTCATCAAGGGGACTTGCCTCCGGTCTCGCCCTGCGAATTGCTGTAAAATGGATTTGGGCCTTTTGGCCGAGCGGAAAATCCGGCCGTCAACATAAATAGCACGACAGTCAGGACATTCACCATGAACTTTAAATGAACTTTAAGTTATAATATACTCCATACATGCAATTCAAAATATTGTTATCGAGTGACGTGATTTTGGAACAAGGAGATAACTAATGCTCCTCAATACATTCATATTATGTATGGGTGACTTGACAAAACAAGCCAGATCCCAAAGACATTCAATATAAGCATTCTGCAATGTTTCACATACCTTGAGATAACGAGAATGACTCAAGTTGGTACGGTATACATCTGATGAAGGAACACCTTTCAAAACAGTATTATGAGAAATACTCGGTCTGTCAGTATGGGTTACATATGCAAGAGTGATAATCTGAAAGGATTTATCGAGCCCAACCAACCTGATGGACGACGTATCGAAGACTCGATCGGATCTCGAGGTCGGACAGAGGGATAGTGCGTCATCAAGGGGACTTGCCTCCGGTCTCGCCCTGCGAATTGCTGTAAAATGGATTTGGGCCTTTTGGCCGAGCGGAAAATCCAGCCGTCAACATAAATAGCACGACAGTCAGGACATTCACCATGAACTTTAAATGAGTCCACAAAGCAAGTGTAATGAACAGGAATATGACAACAAGGAAGAAATTTGCATTCCTGATTTAAGCCAACAAATTGAGAATTACGATTAATGGAGATGTTACATAGGCAACACCGAGATATAGGGGATTGTTTCGACCAGAAACGGGAAGCTTTTCTAGTGAAATCACGAATATGGCGATATAAATGCCTATGGACTAAAACCGATGACCCTGGTTTGCGAGGTGTCATGAATTTAATTGCAGAACTGGGCGATATACCATACACATCTTGAAGATACTGTAGGGCAAGGCGAACCCAAGGATCGTCTTTGCCCCATACAGACATTAATTTAACTAAAATTTCTGTATGCCTGGAAGGAGGTAGAAGATGGGTTAGTGCCAAATAATACAATTTGGGACTGCAGAAATATTCTGGTAATTTTAAGAAAGAAGGGATATCAACACGATGCAGCATATACAATAACGGGTGATCTCGCCCCGATAATGACCAGAGGATGGCATGGAACAGAGGTTCATGGTCATCAGACAATGACAGGGTGTGATTTATACCATTGAATGGGGGCGGTCCAATGGGTGTGACGAACCAGAATAGAACGAGAACTGTGCCCGGAAATAGTCCGAATTTCGGCACAGTTGATTTATTTGGTATTCAGTAAAAGATTGAGACATTTTCGGCTTTGCTTTACCGCGAGAAGTCAGATGGATACCCAATCCTGCTCCCTGTAAAAATAGAAAGAATACATTACATTGATTTCAGCAAAAATTTACATAGGATTGAAATGACACCAGACATAACTTTAATTATGTAAAGGAAGAGTAGAGGAAGGAGGTCGATAATATTCCTGGAAGTCCATTCCGCATGAGGGACACGGAACAGGATAACATGTGGAGGTATGGGTATTCATAAGGTCGGTAGCGCATTTTTGTTGCGTGCTGCTCAAACAACATGGGGCGAAACGTGTCGCTATATGTTTTCCTCTAATGGGTGATCGATATATTATTGGCAACTTGCAAATGATACAAGTGGCTTCCGGCCCTAATTGTAGCCAGAATCGACGATACTCAATGATCGGACCAAGTAAGGCTTCGGACCAATCTTGTGCCGGCTCTCCGAAAATACGACTGTAAACACGTTGGGAACGGCAGTCGATTTGGCCGGCACCAACATCTAAATAACGAGCTATCCAATCATGTAGTTCCGGCTTGAACAAGTCCAATATGTGTGGAGACTTCGTAATCATCATCCATGGATATTGAAATGTATCGGGTCGAGAGTATTGACTTACTACCATTCCCCACAACCAAGGATCACTTATATAATGGTCAATGTCGATAATATCACCCGCGTCGTGGCCATAGTGAAACAAAGGGCAGCTCGTGACCCCAGGGATGGTCAAAATGGCTTGAATAGCGATCTTGTCATCCAATACTCGAAAGCATGCCTTAACGGCATCCCAAAACTGGTGTACCCTACGTTTTTCTCGCGTATAATTAAGGCCTCCGCGGGAATGGTGATGGAAGAATCATAATAGCAATGGAGTGTATTATTCTCCCACTTAGTACAATGGCGTAGAATGGGGTGGGGTCCAAATATCCTTAAATTGTGTTTAATACACTTGTACCGTAATTGTAGGCAAGGAGCCGTCAATAGAATTGTTGGCATTTGCAACATACATGCAAAGAAGGTGACGAAAGGAAAATACTGAGTAAAGCTTCAAGGAGGGGGTAATAACCTCACGGTACTGTAAAAGAAATAAAAGCAAATCATAAGCAACAAAAGATAATGAAATAAGCGTTATTTCCCTTATTCCAAAAATAAGAACAGGTGATCCCAGATATTTGTTTCGAGTGTCTTTTTGTTTCAAAAAGCTATTAGGAGTGTTTCGAGTGTGAATGACGGACAAGACGCTTGTATTCAGACGTACGAAACTGGTAAGTTCGGATTAGTCTGAATGTGATTGTTGCGGGGTACCTTACAAGCGTCTGTCCGTCATTCATAATCCAGCCGTCTTCCCTTATATGTGTTGTAATTAGAGAATATCCGCGTCCATAATCCAAAGACCTATTCCATTTTTCATTTAACAGTATTAGCACCTAATTCAAAAAGACAATCATAGTATACATAAACATAGGCTTGTTTCCTGCAAGAGAGAAGCGGTCAACAGTTTTCAATGATGCCGGCAAGACATCATGATGTTCCAAAAATATCAAATCCGTATCGCTGATCAGTATTCTTAATCCATAATATTCGTTGTAAAGTCGTCATCTAAGAATGATGTATCTCAGTCACGCTTTGTCCTTGTCTTTCACTTTAATAGGTACACGTGTGTATAGACCACATGTTCCAAAGAGCAGGCCTACTGTACAGTCAGCAGACGTCGTGATTTTCCGAGCACGTTCATACATCCCGAAAGGAACAGACAGGAACAAGGGTAAAGTGTAGCGATAACTCGAATTGGCAACTTGTAATTCAGTGTCGTTCCAATCGATACTGGTACAGCAAGTCACAATGTAATCCAAGATTACTAGTTAAGGGACGCTAAGGTCAAGGCCGGAGGTGGTCCAAGGATCTTCAACACTTCAAGTACAACATATGCTTTAGAATTAGCTATTTCCAGAACAAGTTCAGTGGATATTGGTGAGAAATATCTGGTGAAGTGTCGCATAGGGCTACTCCAATATGAACTCTTACGACACATCTTATACGTTAACTTGATCAACTTGACTATCACAACAATAGTGAAGAGAATGGCAAGACATATCCAAGGTTTCGAGGTATTTCAATATTGGCAGAGTGTAGTGGGGTCGGTAGTATGGGCTGAAGAAGCTGTGCCTTAGCATGTGGGGTAGCCATGGATCAAATTAACAGTTTTGACATACTTCGATGTTTTACACCGAGAACAACAACAACCACCAGTAGTACTGTACAGGTTCCAGCTGCAGCCAATCCTGCATATTGTTTAACAGGTGCAGCATAATCATTTACGTTTGGCAGGAGATCAAACATGTTCTTATCAGATCCTGCCATATAGGGGGTGTCACCTCTCTTAATGGTTGCTACCAATTTGTTCAAATCTGCCGAAAGTTTCTTATCGGTCGCTACAATGTTACTTTGATCAGCTCTTTTGATTTCAAGTGGGGGAGGGTCATCTATTTGAAAAGATTTATTCAAGGTTTTAGCACCTTTAAAACTGATCAAATCACTGTGGTTGAACCATTGATATAGGTACAACAAGTTAACAGCATTCTCATACTTAAGTCTGGAACTACTGGTATGGGTACATTTATTGAGACTGGGTGCCAGATAAAAATTTCGTGTTTTCAGCGAACATAAGCATGCAAGTTGACGGGGAACCATCGATTTAGGGGCGTCCCGGTCACACGTCATGGTCCATTCATCTGATGGGGTCGTAACCGAAAAATATTGTCCTTCACCTAGAGAGAACATTCGAGGTACAGGGTCGGAAATTGGGGTATAGGTCATATGACACAAGCGATGAGCTTCTTCGGGTTTGTCGAAAAACAAAGCTGCTGTTCACGTGGGAGTGTGTCTGTTATATACTGGAAGCGTTTCTGTACGTTGCCGTAAAGATATCCCTTTGCATTCATTGTGTTCATCCGCCGTCAGTTCAATGAAATATTGATTGTCCCCTGACACAGCGAAGTAAGGAGTTAAATTGTTGAGCTTTGTCTGTCCCGTGGAAAACAAAAGTAATGGTATTCACGTCTCACCAATAACGAGCCCACTTGCCCAAAAGTAATGTTGATCTAAGTTACACGTTGGTCAAGCTGAAAACAAAAAGCTATTAGGAGTGTATCTAAATTGTAACTTTTCGTGGACCACACCCGTTGATTATGTTTGCAGAAAATTATCTAAAAAAGTTGGCGCTATTTAGACGTATTCACCAGTTATTGCCTTTGTATGCCCGAAAAGCTTTATATAACAGTTATATTTCACCTACTTTTGGCTATTGGTGTATTGTTTGGGGGAATTGCGACCACACCAATCTTCTAACACTATACAGGCTGCAAAATGAAGCAGTGAGACTGGTATAAGGTGGTGATCGTTATGGTCACACTGCCCCAATTTTTAGGAAACTAAGATGGCTTCCACTTAAGGATCGACTGCTATATCACACAGGGATTCAAATGTATAAGATTTTAAACAAATTTTGTCGTAGTTATTTGTCTGATCTTTTTAACCTTTTTGGAAATTTTACTGTCCATATTTTACGTTCAACGACAAAAAACAATTTTTGTCTGCCGACGACGAGAACTGAATTATATAAGAAAAGTTTGTCGTACTCCGGAGCAGCTTTGTGGAACGGACTATCCGTTGATATACGATCAGCCCCATCGCTTAAGAATTTTAAATCAAAGTATTATGAATATCTGATATCAAATATTTAATCTGCTACATGCTTATTGTATAATGTGTAAACTCTAGTCATTATTCAATTAGTCACATTGTTGCACGTATTTGTCATTCGTATTACTATCATTATTTCAGATCTGTTTTATGTTCGTCCTTGCTCATTATGTTTTGTATATATGCAGTCGACCCTGTGGAAGATCAGACATCTTGGCCGAACAGGTCATAGACTAAAAATAAAGTTTATTATTATTATTATCATTACGCTGGGGTGTCGGGCACCAAAACATATCTAATATTGTGCTCAATCATTTTATTATGTCTGACTTTCTTCTGAACTGCAGAACAAAAGCAAAACAGTAAACATAAAAACAATAAATAATAGAAATCATTTGACAACATATTCAAAAGACAAAATGCATGATTGTTAAACTTAGTCGAACTATTGCACCAACCTTTCCGAAACTTATTCTATCTGAACAGAGATTGGTCGTGTCAACAGTTTTTAATTTCTCGGAACATATTTTAATGATAAACTAAGTTGGCAAAAACACATATTGATTACTTGTGCTCCAAACTTTCGAGAAATATTGGTGTAATAAATCATATTAAACACAGTCTTAGTAAGAAGACGTTGATACTTCTTTACTACACACTATTCTATTCTTACATTAGTTACTGCAACATAGTATGGGCGAATACCTATCCATCGCACCTCCAAGGGTTGCTCCTCTTACAACAAGAGAGAAATGACTACATTGTAGTCAAAACCTGCAGCAGTGGCAATAATACAGTGAAAGACATATCGGTGGAGGTAGTGGTAATTGCAGAAAAAGCGCCATTTGCCAGTGTTTTCACACCAAGGGAAGTAATTTTCAACTTGTAACCTACAATTGTAGGAATTGCGTAATAGGTCTGATACTATATATATATATTCACTTTCCCCGTTCAAAATCCGACGATTTCGACTGGTCCGTGCCGTCTATACTGAATTGAGAGACGAACTCACAATGATCAAAGCGATCATTGTGAGTTCGTCTGTCAAGGCAATGCCTTGGTACAAGTATCGTGTATGCCAAGTTTCAAAACATTCGGTTCAGACATTGCTTTTTGCAAATCAAAAAGGCTTTCAAATATTTCCAAACAAATTTCGAGGATTTAGTCATAGCGAGAAAATCTGCGCTCTTCAATTTCCCTTCTCGCTTAAATCTGACCTTTGCCCTCCAGGAGTGTCGTTATATGAGTAGTAAGAAAGGGAGACTTCAAAGCCACCGAGTTCGCGGTGTTATTACTTTAATACTAGAGAAACGCCGCCATGTTGGTGCGGTGTCGGCGCGAGAAAGGGACAGTTCAAAGCCACCGAGTTCGCGGTGTTATTACTCCGCCATGTTGGTGCGGTGTCGGCGCGGTGTTGCCGCGGGTGCTGTTCGTTAACGAATCATCAACGCGTGACTAATGCGGTACGCGTATAACGCCTGTAGGCACGATGGTGTAGGCGTATGACGACGCCGATTCACCGGCCCGCGTCTATAGCCGGAGGCGGTGTTATAATCTGGCGCCCCATCCATCATAGGGAACATCAAATGCGGGACACCATCGCGGCTTGTCCTAATTTGCGGTGCTAAAGAGACCGCCGTGTGTTACAGTCAGTCGAAGGTTTGAGCGTACCCAAAGTCGCCATATAAAAGCCGGGAACTCTCCTTCATGGATCATCACGTTCGCCGAAATGGACAGGTGTTTGCGCTGTCAGATGATAGCAAGGCATGATGTCTACAGAATGTTGGGAAAACGTTATTTCGTTTGTAATTGGTGCGGGGTTAAATTAAAACAAACATTTCGGGACCGACATTTCATAAAACGTCCGCGTCAGAAGGACGTGTGCACCTGTGGATACAAGCTTGAAATATTTGTGATAGAGAAAATATTAATGGAAAAAAATGACGAATAAACATGAACAAAGGAGCTAATCATTTTCACATAGCTCCCGTAACGGCATTTAGCGTTAGGGTGTTTTGTCAAGGTCTTAGATGACCCCATTTGCGGTGTTCACAAGACTGCGGGAACATTGCGGTGTCCACTTTGTTGGAATATGGAACGTGAATGGGCAGAACTCGTCTATGAAAAGCACCTCATTACAGCAGACACGTGGGCGGGGATAATGGTATAAATGGGCAGAAAGTTTGTATTTCTCCGCTCACTTTCGAGAACCATCCGAAGCCTACAACCAACCATGTTTCATCTTTATTACCAAGTGGGCCTGAAAGTATACGGCGAGAACAATGCGGCGTTTATCTCTATTATGGACTATGCCGAATCTGCTCGAAACAATCCGCAGAGATGTGCCCTTCTGACAGTAAACGCTTGGGAGACTCTGAAGACCAGCGTAGAAGAGATGGACAGATTGTTACGTGAAAAGGGGGAAACGAGAAAGCACATACAACTCGACGGTGATCTTCATCTCACTCTGAACGTCTATCGGTCAAGACCGGGAATACATCTGCGGATTTGGCCAAAGAATGGCAACGAAAGATATCCCACAAGGCGGGGGATAATGCTAGACGAGAGACTATGGTTGGCCCTTAAAGGCCAGATGGCATCTGTCGATACTGCCATAAAGGAAATGTTGTCATCATTCCAAATCGATGCGACCTCCGACAACCCGGAAGAACCGGACTCTGACCACCCCCTTTCCTCGAGTAAGTGTGAGACTGACATCTTTTCGAAACGAACGTTCGACGACGCATATGCAACTGTCGTTATATTGAAGATCATGGAACTCGATCGTGAACGGTGCAATGGATGTAAAATAGACCACCTATCTCAAAGGCAGCACTCATGCATGATGATACCAGCAGCCCAGAAAGTGGAAGCTCTGTTCGAAGATGCGTACAATATCGTAGACGAGGCCGACGTAATGAGCGAATTTACGAGACTAGTAGACGTAGAACAGGAACTACTGACCCACCCAATACAGAAGTCAAATTTCCACTGCCCCGACTACAGAGAAAACATCAAGACGGAGACCTGGAAGAATGCCTTATACGAAACCGTCAAACAAAGGATGAGTGAGTGAATTAGTACCATCTGGATTACGGGTGATTCACGATTAATAGTGTTAGTGTGCTCAGTCAACATTAAACATCGGCGATTGTGGAATACCTGCTACATGCGTAACATATCATCGACTCTTAGCCCACACGAAGTCGACCGAACTAATCAGTATGAAAAAATAACAACAATGAACAATCATTCAGACTTGAAACAATATTCATGGAGGTATGCAATGGGGGAGGCAGCCACCCACGCATATATATATACCTGAAAGACATACTAGTGCCGCATACAATGTCTCCTTTCCCTCGCTGATACATATGGAAAGAACGTGAGTAACGCGGTGAAACGTGTGAAACTTGGTAATGTGAAAAAAGCGAAAATTCATTTAGACGCGAAACAATGTGTCCATTCAGAATGTAATGCGATGACAAGGTCTGTGTATAAATGTAACGATATATCCATAATGAAGCCGCTCCTATACATTTAAATGGACAAAGAAACACATTCATTTTGGACATGGAACACTATTCAGTACAGTATCTAATGCGGTGACGGCGTATATATATATATATGTGTGTGTACTGATTGTATATGACCATTAATCAAGCTGTTCTTGGATAAAGAAGATATATATTCATCACATGCTGTTTCATCTGTTATTTTTCTACTCATATATACGTTAATGGGATGGTCTTTACAGTTTTTTATCCTCTAAATCGTGTACTTGATGGGATTGGGATTTTTCCATCCATTAATTCGTTGATAGGATTCATTATTTATTTCAAGTTGATAATCCGCGCGGCGTTTACTCGACAATTACCGGTATATACAATTACCTCAGGAACCACGAATTTACCGTGTTATTAATATGGTTCAATGTTCAACATACCGGAGAATGGATGGTTCACCATACTAAATTTGTGGGCTCTACGAGGTGTGCTCAACGCCAAAGACAAAATTGAAATGACGAAATTTGTCATGCTTCCCAGCTGATAATATCAGCTGATTTACAAAAACCATCACACTCGGCCAATCGGATATACAAAGTCTACATGTGTTAGGGCGGTACGTAATTTATATTCGGATCAAACTGTCACGCACGACCGCAAATGGCCGCGGGCATTATGATAACAATGGGTAGTCTGTTGACACACAACACATACTCCTCAATGAGTCAGTTTGTTATCTCTGTTTACACCATCATCTCTGCCACAAAATACACAATAAATCATCGTGCGAACATTCTGTATAACTCTTGTGCGGTGGGCATCGGACACCGAACTACATAATGATATGTTATTACATCGGATACAAGTCATGATCAAGTGGTGAAAAATGACTTACATTTATAACGTCTGTTCTGTCTCACTCATCTGTTGAACTACGAATGACTGATCTGTCGTCCGGACTTTTTTAATATATAAAGCGTATAGAATAAAATATTTTCACGTTCAGAGGAATATATAATATTAAATCATTATACATGTATATGACAATGGCTCTACTGTCATTTACTCGGGAAACTTCACCGTTGACGTTTTAATCGAGATCAAATTTTTTAAACTAGCTCGTCATCAGATAATACTCACATTATTCGTCTTCTCATATCAGCGTTATCCAGTTGTTGGACTCGTTCGCTATTTAAAGAGAACAAATTAAACTATATATGTTAATGTATTTCACAAAATTCACATTTCCATCATATAATCACATCCAATTTTTTCTTGAAAAGCCATCAATCAGAAGTATAATATATATACCTCATTCAGACTACTGCTATGAAGGAAAAAATGCGTGTTAACACAAATATACTTACAGTTGCTGGCGCCACTGGCTTAGAGACGCGTTTCTCCATCTAGGCGTAGGACTATAATAGATAACGGGGGAAAAAATACAACGATTATCCGTCACACCATATCAAGAGGACGTTTTAATAGTCTACAAGCATCAATCAAGTCATACATGGCAAACTATGAAATAATGACATTACAAGAAAAAACATATAACATTACAATACATGTAATTAGTGTCTAACCGGTTTACCGAGTGCCTGAGGCTACAATCTGTATATGCGAGTATGGTATATATATATATATAAATACTATGTACTGTAAAAAAAATTCATATGAATTGAGTATGAAAGATGCATATAAAGTAGCCTGCTGTAAGGAAATCTATTACTAATATGTTATAATACATTTCTACGTTATAGGATAGTTTTTCTCGTACTTACTCGTTCAGTGCTCTAAACTGTAATAGTGAAAATAAATGCAAACTAGAAGTCAAACTCTCACTTTTTTTTAGGATGTCAAAGTGTATTACAAGGGTCTAGGCCGTCATTCATAATCCAGCCGTCGTCCATTAGACACTGGTAGATAGATATTACATTTTCTTAAGCTGAGAAATACTGGGAAACAAGGACAAAAAAATAAATAGAATACATGTGATAATGGAATAAATTTTAAAAGTCTTACCCCGACAAAATTGGTCGTCGATGATATCTCATCAACTTGTGTCCTACCATCGTCTAGAACGATGACTCGGTTCCCACCGCTGAAGAAAACAGAAAAAAAGAAAGGGCGTAATATAGTGAAAGGCCATACACATAGTGTTATCCCAATTAATGGAGCGCATAAACACAAAACAATGAGTTACTCACGCAGCCATCGTTCTAGAATGATACGACGATACTAGGTACGTACGATTAATGAAACTACGACCATCCTTAAATTACTGTTCGATGGAATGTTTACAATAACCGGTTTTCCTCTCTTCCAGAAGGTTCGTGTGCAAACATCTGGTGGTACAATGGAGGAGAATCAACAGCATTTTAGGTGAGAGTAGAGTAATCTCCTTGAAGAATGTCTAAACTAATTGGTGAACTCTCACATTTGTAATTTAGGCAGAAAAGACTATATTGGCAATATATCACTATTATCATAGCGGGGTTACTAACGTAATTGCGATAGGAGAACATGCTCAAAAGTTATAGCCCGAGGGCAGTTGTGGCGATGTTTGATATATACTTCGTCACGCACGACTGGTTGGTTCACTGAGCTGAGACGTCTATGTTTCCCCTCAAACTTCATTAAAATATACTCGATAAATAGGTAAAATCTTTAAAAGTACACCTAAAGCCTAGAAATTTCGTTTTCGACCAAAACAAATTTTCGATTTTTTTTTCTCTTTTTTTTTGAAATTTATTAAAATCTCAATATCTCTGGAACGGGAAGGGCTACTGCGATGAAACTTACGTCGTTGGATAGCCAGGAGAGAAACGCGTCGTTGAAGCACCATGGTGACGTCGTAGTGACGTCACAAGATGAATCACACGAAAAAATCTCCATATCTTCAGAACGGCATGGGTTACGGGGATGAATCTGGCGCCGTTGGATAGCCAAGAGAGAGGCGCGTTGTGCGACTACGTCATACGATGTTATAGCGAGTCATAATAGGAATTTTCGGGGATAAGTAAGATTTGAATCTTATGACTATTCTACTCCAAGGTGCTTCGTTAACTTAAAGTGTATGACACCCATTTGTACCTATTTCAGCTGGGACGAAGACGAATTCGTGAACGGTCTCACAAAATTATGGGACTGCGAATTGGAACGAATCCGACAACAGAGGTGTGAGCCGGATCCAAACAATGGTGATAGCGACCTGTCACGAGCCCCTGGCGATCGCCCTCGAAACGACGCACATGTGGGACCGTCGGCGGTGAGTGCATTAATTTCGTGAAAACGAAATACGAGATGTGTAGACTACACACTTACATACATTAGGCTTTAACGCTAAAGCGGACCCCCTCGTACTGTTCATGCAATACTATGAACAAGTGAACTCTATATTGAAAAACGGTCTTAAGTCGAGCGGTAGTATGAAATTGTACATCGCTATCAAATGTTTATTCACCCAAGGAGAAGGCGATAATGTACAATCGGTGCAGCCCCATTTTAGAGGATTATGTCATGTTATGGAAAGTAAATCGGCTATACTACGTGCTCATTTAACAAAAGCGCATGTTGACGTCTGAGGCGATTACTGCGTGTACGAAAATGGTACCTTCTTAGGGCGAGACTTTTGCTGAAAACTGAGAAATCAACTCAAACAGTTTGTCCCCGCGATAGAAGGTAAGCTTTCCCGGCATATCCGTACACGAGCTTCCTCGAGAAGCGCTGCCGATGTCCGTGGTGACATGGATTTCGATTTGAGCGTGAAATTGCCCTGAATTCGCTTTTTTGCGAATTCTTAATCAGACAACTCATCCGTACACATCCAAACATCGCCATTGTTCATTATTTTAACTATTAACATTTACACTCGTTCTCGATAACAAGAAAACAAAATTCTCTGAACACCAGTCGTATTCTAGAGTTGGTCCAGTGTTATTCAATTTTCGACTGATGATGTTCATGGTATGGCGTGCTAAACATTCATACGCCCAATATTCACACGCGTACAATAACGCCAATGAGTTCTAGTTTATCAAAAATCCATTACCTACTCCATTTTTGTTGTTTTTTTTAGACTCGTAAAAGAGCGTCTCCTACGACTAATACATGGGAAAAGAAAGTGAGGCGGATTAACGAACCCTTTCGCTGCAACATTTGTGAAGAAACTTTCACGCGGAGGTGGACCTTGAATCGCCATATGAATGCTATTCATCTAAACTCCTCTTTTAACTGTCCGTTATGTCAATCATCATTCTCTAGAAGCGACTTACTAAATAGACCTTTAAACGTACACAAGTCTAAAGGGTGCAGTCGCACTAACGATACGTGTATGAATCAGGGTGGATCGGGCCCGAATACGGCACCCGATGAGCAGCACAACCCCACGCCATCCACGTCTAGGGTAGAGCCTGAAACGTCCATTGATCCAACCCCATCCACCAGCGGTGAACCCAACCCATGTGATTTCCATGAGACGGCGTTGGAAGGCGGTCTCAGAGTTCACACGATTCGTCCAATCGGGCCGGCGAGAGCCGACCCCCTCGTATTATTTAAGCAATATCATGAACGCGTGAACTCCATGTTGAAAAATGACCTTACATCTATAGGAGGTATAAAATTCTACATCTCTATTCAGTGCTCATTTTCTAAAGGTGTGGGTGAAGATCTGCGAACAGCGCAACCCCATTTTAGAGGATTATGCCATGTAACGTTGAAAGAGGGGGACATAGAGAATGCTATCAGCAAATCATGGCGAAAAATATATACATCATTCACAGAATACGCTCGTCAAGGATCCAATTGGTGGTTAGACGAAATTTTGTGGTTAAGTATTCACATAGCGCAATATCAGCCACTACGCGGGTCGAGTTACCTCCCCTTACCATCAAAGTTGGTGGCGAAACGCGCGATTGTTAACGTTTTCAACGCAGGGTACACACCTCGTACACAAGCGTCGAGCGTACGGTCGCTGTGAATGATGCGAAGAATGATGCGCAAAACTTGAATACATCGTAAATTTCAGAAATTGCTAATTATCTCCCAATCTTTCTGGTATCTTTTTATGGGTTCTACTGATGTTCTGTTACATCATGTAATGACCTACATTCATGTGCAAATTTCAACTTGAAATTTCCAACAGTTTTCCAGTTACGGCACTGTAGTCGCAAAACTATCCGTGGTCATAGCTCAAAAACTAAGGTCAAGGTCATCTTGAAAATTCGGTGACGTCATACCTGTATTATGGGGTACAAATGTGTTAAATTACAGATTCCTGCAAGTTGTAGTTTTCGAGAAAATTACATGCAACGCTTTTTACATTTTGTAATATTCAAGGTCAAGGTCATATCGGATGGTTTTATAATTAGCGCCAAAAGAAAGTCAATATTGTACTCAATATTGCGTCATTGTTTTGTGACTGTCAGTGTGTTAGTTTTCCAGTAAATGGAAGCCGTATTTTCGATATTCGGATGCTTATCACTTGAAAGATCAAGGTCAAGGCCGAGTTCTGATACAAGTGCTGACCTTGTGACGTCAGGTAGGTCACGTGACCTTATTTTCAGACTGATCGCATTGGCCGTTCAAGATTTGACCACCAAACTTTGCACTCATATAGCGACGCTTCTGGATGTCAAAGGTCAAATTTAAGGTCACATCCTTTTCGGTCATGAAAGTGTTCATTAATATTAGGAATATCAATGCCGTAGCTTATTTCCTTATAGGTCAATGTTAAGCTGTAGGCTTAAGCTTAAGCTTAAGCTTAAGCTGTATATCAAGCCGTTTAGCCGCTATTTCAAAAGTGGAATAAGAATAATAATAATAATAATCCGTAGAATAACAAAAGGTCTATCCATTGGAAATGGAAAGACCTAATAATCCGTAGAATAACAAAAGGTCTATCCATTGGAAATGGAAAGACCTAATAATAAGAATCCGTAGAATAACAACAGGTCTTTCCATTTGTAATCGAAAGACCTAACAACGCGAGCCTCCCGTGGACCTGCCTGCCGCAGGTAAAAAGGACTTATCAGAATCATTACTCTAAGCGACAAACATACACATACGGCACCGCTCTTCCAAGAAATTTAAAGACTTCCTATATCTAAATTTATTGACTCTTGTAATCTATTATTCTGTCACAAATTTATACACCACTCTGCTTTTCTTCCTACTATGTATCGTTACTATTTCGTGAGACAATCAAATATCTATATTCACATATTTATATATTCATATCTGAGGAATAAAGCTTCAAATCAATATATATATATTCCAGAGGGCCCATATACAACAATACAGTATTCGCCCATGTCGAAGTTGTATAACATGGTAAGACACTGCTATAATTAATTCACCAAAGATATGATGGATAAATCCCCAAAGTTAGAAACTATGTTTTCTTCAATTCTCCATAGACATCTTTCAATTTTGAATCACAGACAGGGTTGCAAGGTCCTACCAGGCTAGAGCATACCCAGCTTCATTGCAAATATTCTTCCAAAGCTGAAGGAAAGAACTGGGAAACACTGGAGAAACCCAGACACTGGGCTTGTACATGCAGGTCACCTGTGGTATCCAGACCCCAATTATCATGCAAATACTCAGTCTATCAAAACTCAGGCAAAGTTTCAGCAAGTGCAGTTTGTCAGAGGCAGCCAGTCACTAATTTACATTCAACAGATATGTTTCCTGATTAGACTGCAGTGTTGGTTCACATGACTATCAGACATATCTGGCCAGTGTAATGAATATTCAACCCCAAAATGCATGTATTTTGAAGAATTCAAACACATACATTTACAAAAAAAATCCATTTATACTGTAAATGCTAAATAATTTGGTTAACTAATAATTATAAAAATCTGTTGTTCTCTTATGTCTCTTCGACATGGGCGAATCATTTCTTGGAAATATGTTTCCATATTGCTCTATACACGGGAGCTCGTGCTTGTACCTTTGTTATATTTCATCATATTTTGAATGCCTAAATGGCTGCCAGAACAAAGGCCTTAACTAAAATTATAGTTCCTATCTATTCTTAATAGCTTGTGTTAGACAAATATATTTGAGGCTATCTTTTGCTTAGATTTCTGTTTACCTATACATCCCGACTTCAGCGCAGAATAATTGTAATTAATCAATTTGTAAAGGGCCACGGTAGTAGTATATAACATCCCGATTAACTCGTATTCTCCTCACTGCGCATGCGCGAAATGGGGAGAAATGGGGTGTGCGCAGGGAGATGTGTGGAAGAGTTCTGCGCAAGTGTATGACGTCACTTCCGGTCAGGGTGAATGGGGCGTGACCTTGGGGTATGTATTCCTCCGCGGTGATGCAGTCTGGTGGTAAGGCGGTCTGCCTCCGCGGGCAGACAGTAGTCCCAAATACGTGGGGAGCCGGGGAAAATTCTTCAGACTTCAAATACGCTGCATGGTCCCATTTGGGTCGAGTGAAGCTCTCCTTCAGGGCTATCCAGTCGTGGGTGTTTTCAAAGAAAAAATAAAGAAAAAATAAAATAAAATAAATAAAATAAATAAACAAAAAGCGGAACACGGGCTCCTACAATAGAGACCTGTATTATACAATATACGGGAAAATGCCTGTATGGGGTATGGGGGTTGGTCATTTTTTTGTGGATTTTACTATGGGTTGTTTGGTCTCATTTTCTTCGTCTCGCCACGAAAAACATGATGGGAGGGGTCTCGAAGCGAAACGGTGAATTTTTTGGAAAAAGTTCACCGAGGCCTGGGTAGGCCCATATAGCCCTATACTGGCTATACATGGAAATTTTTTGTGGGCTTTACTATGGGTTGTTTGGTGTTGTTTTTCTCGTCTCGCCAAGAAAAACACGATGGGACGGGTCTCGAACTGAAAAGGTGAAATTTTTGGAAAAGTACCGGGTAGGTGTGTATATAGGCCCATATAGCCCCATACTGGCTATGGGGGTATAAGTCCAACCTGGAATCTTTTTTGTGGGCTTTACTATGGGTTGTTTGGTCTTGTTTTTCTCGTCTCTCCAAGAAAAACACGATGTGAGGGGTCCCGGAGCTAAGCGGTGAAATTTTTTTAAAAGTACCTGGTAGGTCTGTATATAGCCCCATACTGGCTATGGGGGTATAGGTCCAGCCTGGGAAATTTTTGTTGTGGACTTTACTATGGGTTGTCTGGTCTTGTTTTTCTCGTTTCGCCAAAAAAAACATGATGGGAGGGGTCTCGAAGTGAGACGGTGATTTTTTTTAAAAGTACCGCGTAGGTGTGTATATAGGCCCATATAGGCCTAATGGCTATATGGGGGGATAGGTCCATACTGCGTGGACGTTTTGGGGTCGAGGTGAGCCCCTAGTGGTCCTATGGTGTCGTATGAGGTCTTATTTTGAAGCTCTCATGGGGGAGCACCCGACTGGACTATTGTATCGTCCGTTTTCGATATTCCGCGCATGCGCAGTCTGGCCGTACTATAGAAAGCACGTATTTTGGGGGTGTGTGGGGGTGTGTTTGGGGTAGAGACGGACCACTATTGGTCCAAATGGGTCTTGGAAAGTGTCACAGTGAAGCTTTTGTGGGGTAGAATCAGAATGGCGTGTGTTTTATTGCAAGTCGCGTCAATCTCGCCCAATTAAAGTGAAGGTAAAAGGGCACTTCTTGGGCATATATGGAAGTTTTTTTTAGTTTTTTGGTGGAAGAGGGTAAGAACTAACTGCAATCCAATGCGTGAGGTGTCATCTTGCAGCCCTCGGAGTGTAACTGATATGTGAGTGTGGACAAAGTTCGACGTTCAGCCTCAGACTCTTTTAAGATGCTGCCAGTAGGAGTGAAAGTAAGTTTAGTGGTGGTTCATAAAGGCAGCGGTTATTTTGGGGTAGAGATGGACCATCCTTGGTCGAATGCGTCGTGGGAGGTGTCATATTGTTGTTTTCGTGGTGCAGACAACGATTTGAGGGATGTTCACGTCATCTGTGACGTCATTGGCGACGCCATCAGTAGGAGTAGTAGCGAAAGTGGGCATTTTGGGGAAGTGAAGGTAGGTATTTGGGGTAGAGATGGACCACTATTGGTCCGAATGCGTCATGGGAGGTGCCATTTTCTAGCCCTCGGGGTGTATATCCCCATTTGAGGGCTGTCCACAGCATATGTGACGTCATTGGTGACATCAGTAAGAGTAGTAGCGAAAGTGGGCATTTTGTGGAAGTGAAGAAAGGTATTTGGTGTAGAGAGGGACCATTCTTGGTCCGAATGCGTCGTGTGGAGTGTCATCTTGTAGTTCCAGTGGTGGAGACGACGATTTGAGGGAAGTTTACGTCATCTATGACGTCATTGGGGACGTCATCAGTACGAGTAGTAGCGAAAGTGGGCACTTTGGGGGCAGTGAAGGATGGATTAGTAAAACAAAAGCACATTTCGAGCCCTATTGACCTTGCGACGCAATGCACAATGAGTGTATGCGCGTATGTGTGTGTGTGTGTGCGTGCGTGTGTGTGTGTGTGCGTATGTATTTTGTGGCAAACGAGGACATTCAGATGTATACACACCTTCGAAACGAGGACATGCCGCCAATCGAGGACGTCCTCGGTTGGGATTCACTGTTAAAACGTTTAAATCGTCGATTTCAAACTGCCCTCTGGTGGAATTTTTCATTAATTTGTCAGACCTCTCTTGATCGGTTTAAATCGGATTGGTGTGTGTCGGAGTGTATATCGGTTGTCCCCCTTGTTACACACACAGTTGTACCGGTCCTCGGTCACACGTTGTTGATCGGGTCAAAGATGGCCGATTGCCGTGGTGCTGGCGGGAGGTTGCTTCGGGAATTCAAATGCGCAGAAGAGGTAAATGGCTAGATTACATAGTTATGTACTGATAACTGCATTTTGGAGATAATAATTCAATGTTTGTTGATATGTGATAGTCCACTGTCTTCTTTTGAACTTCATTTTCAACGTTACACAATACACCGGCGAGTGAACGTGTCCTCTTTTGACACGACAAACTTTGACTGTGTAGCCGCTTTTGGTGGTGACCCAAAAATCGACAAATTATGCCCGATATATTGATCACCCTGGTGGTTTTGATCACTTGTACAATGTATTGTTTAGATGTACCACAGTATTATATAGGCAACTGTGGAGATGCAGTTTACGTAGCTCTTTTTCTGTTAATCGGCTAAGGAGTCTATTTTTTATTTTTGGTTGTTGTTGCTGCCCCCTTAGCTGCCTAGTCTTACCCTAAATTTACCTATCACAGCCAGAGTTTCTGGGTTAGCTCCTCCAACAAAGCGATTATGTTGATCTCAACAAGTTCAACAACAACAACAGTAGTAAGTCAGGATCAAGTGTGCTGTTTTTTAGGCCTATACCTATAGGCCATGGAGAATAATACATCCCAGTGTTTCTGATTTTAAAGAGTGAAGGTACCGTATAATTTTACGTCTAACGAGGACCTTCAACTGTTCAATACCAAAAACAACTCAGACACACTGTCAAACGAGGATGTTCTTGTTTGGCAAATGTCGTTCTGGGTCGGAGCGAACAATGTGCAAATTTCTGATTTTGATTATGCATGCAAGAATCTACTATCCAATGTAGATTCAATTCAATCCACTTTATTGCGTATAGTTACATACCACAACAAGAGCATTCACATGTAGCCACAGACATAACAATCAAGATATATGACACATTATACAGAAAATAATAAACAGGCAAAGAGCAAATAAAATAAACTGAATGCTGCAATATTCTTTATAATTCCTATCTGCAACGTTTTGGTGAAAATATCAGCTGATACTTTTTTTGTGTAATTTTCTTTCAAAGTTTGAATAAATACATCCAAAATTAAAGAAATTTGTCAATACTGAGCTGGTTATTTTCTGGCCACCATAGTAGTGGATAACGAGCAACTAAAGTCATATTTCACCCGGATGTAACTATGACGTCACAACTGGATGGTTTGTAACGAGGCTTTTGATTGGTTGAATTGTAAGTGTTGTCGGCCATGTTGTAAAGCAAGATGGCGGCGTGGTTCGGGCATGTTCGGGCATGTTCGGGCAAAAAAAAAGTTCCGGCAAAAAAAAAAAAAAAAAAAAAATGTATTCATGCGCGGTGATGCAGTTTGGCCGTGGTTTTGGCGGTGATTCGGTCTCGGGAAAAAGCTTCCGCGGAGAAAAAGTAGTCCCTAGATAAAATGGTCCGATGGGGTCGAGTGAGGTATCAAAGTGAAGGTTAGGTGAAGGAGCATCTAATGGGCTGGGTGTGGGGTTGAAATATCGTCATTCTGCGCATGCGCGGCGGCCGAAGGGTATGAAAATAGCCTTTTTGGAACTAGGGGAGCCCCTAAGGGTCCGATGGGGTCGAGTGAGGTATCAAATTGAAGGTTAGGTGAAGGGGCATCTGATGGGCTGGGCGCGGGGTTGAACTATCGGCATTCTGCGCATGCGCGGAGGCCAAAGGGTATGAAAATAGCCTTTTTGGAGCTAGGAGATTGACTACTGGTCCAGTGAGGTCGAGTGAGGTATCGATGTGAAGCATTCGTGAAGGGGCATCTGATGGGCTGGGTGTGGGGTTGAAATATCGGCATTCTGCGCATGCGCGGTGGCCCAAGGGTATGGAAATAGCGGTTTTGGAGCTGGGGGAGTCCCTAATGGGCCAATGGAGTCGTATGAGGTATCAAAGTGAAGCATTCGTGAAGGGGCATCTGATGGACTGGATGTGGGGTTGAACTATCGGCATTCTGCGCATGCGTGGTGGCCCAAGGGTATGGAAATAGCCGTGTTGGAGCTAGGGGAGCCCGTAATGGACCAATGGGGTCGAGTGAGGTATCAAAGTGAAGCATTCGTGAAGGGGCATCTGATGGGCTGGATATGGGGCTGAACTATCGGCATTCTGCGCATGCGCGGTGGCCCAAGGGTATGAAAATAGCCGTGTTGGGAGCCAGGGGAGCCCCTAATGGACCAATGGGGTCGAGTGAGGTATCAAAGTGAAGCTTATGTGAAGGGGCATCTGATGGGCTGGGTATGGGGTTGAACTATCGGCATTCTGCGCATGCGCGGTGGCCCAAGTGTATGAAAATAGCCGTGTTGGGATGTAGGGGAGCCCCTAATGCACCAATGGGGTCGAGTGAGGTATCTAAGTGAAGCATTCGTGAAGGGGCACCTGATGGGTTGGGTGTGCGGTAGGAATATCATTCTGCGCATGCGCAGATGCATGTCCAATCAGAAGCGAGTATTTCAAATCCGTCCCAGAGCTCTCGTCCAATCAGAAGCGAGTATTTTGACCCGGTGCATTATGGGACATATCCAAGATGGCGGCACGTATGTTCAAGATGGCGGCACATCCGGTGTCGAAAACTGGCCATTTTGTCGCATGTGGTCACTCAGTGTCGAAAACTGGACCCTGTATGACGTCACTTCCGGGTTTTTCACTAAAAACTACCTCCAAACATAGAAGAGTTCCTAATGTTTCCTCTTAGACGTCCGTATGTTCAATCGCCGGTGTGTTTTGTGTTTTCCCGCCCCGCCCCAGCGCCCCGCCCCAGCGCCCCGCCCCAGCGCCCCGCAGCGCGAGCGCGCGCGCGAGTTCTCCGGAAGTGCGCGCGCGGACGCGGGTCAAAAGGTCAAAGGGTCACCTCCAGGTCAGACGGTCCAATGTCCAATGAGACAATGTTGCGGCATCGCTATAGTCAGAGCTTGAGCACAATAAAAAATTCTAGATTCTAGGGGGATTCTAGATGAATCTGGGAAAGATGGGCAGTTCCATTTGGACCAATCAGCGGTCGAGAAAAAGAGCCAATCAGCGGTCGAGAAAAAGAACCAATCAGCGATCGAACAATCAGCCAATGGAATTGGGGTATTCACAGTGTGCTTTCGCTGACGTCCGCGCCTACATCTGGGTTCTTGTACACCCGGGTAATGTTTTTCTGGACATGGATGGGTTACCTTTGGCTCCATTCTAGGCCACTGATTGGCTAATACAGTGTTCAAAGCCACTTTCATGCATTATGCTCATAGAACTTATAGTCATAATCTATACGTGTTGGACGAGTCTCTTCACTCACCGTATACACGTACCTCAATGAAATGCCCGCTCCAAACCTAGACCAAAAACACGTACTTGGTCTGTGGGCTGATTTCATTGGCTCTCTATTTTTACTATAGTGCTCTTGCATTCTAAACTTGATGGGTTACATTTTGGCCCCATCCTACACCACTGATTTCAATTTGACTGAATCTCCACATTGGGCATTGATGCATTAGGAATAAAACACACAAGACAGGGGTTTTTGGTGAGATCTCATTTTTTTTTTATTCAGTGAACAACAACAACGTGAGAACAACCACGTGAAAACTCAAGCCCAGAACAAGGGGCTTGTAATTAACTGAAGCCCAGAACAAGGGGCTTGTAATTAACTGAAGCCCAGAACAAGGGGCTTGTAATTAACTGAAGCCCAGAACAAGGGGCTTGTACATTGAAGCCCAGAACAAGGGGCTTGTACATTGAAGCCCAGAACAAGGGGCTTGTCATTAACTTAAGCCCAGAACGGGGCTTGTACATTGAAATGATGGGCGGCCCAGTCATAGACGAGTACATCGCGGTCCTCGGCCTGGGGGTACTCGTCAAACATCTGTACGATAGTAGATAAGGGTCTTCCCCGGCATCGATGGTACAGGTAAAACAAGCAATATTGTCCGCACACGCCACTGGTCAGGCTTTGCAACGTTTGACTGTTCCAACACCACGTCTCTGTGCCTTGATCCATGAAGTCTGTTAAATCGGGATGGAGGGGTGGCAGACCGTACGGGTCAAAGTATTCCCCCTGCTGTTCTGTCAAGTACACGGCCACCCAGTGTTCACCGGGTCGATCCATCGGGTCCGTGTTGAGAACGTAAGCAGCCGGATACATACGGTCTAATGGAAACACATCTCGGGCGAACACCCCTTGAAAGACCCTACGTGTCTCTGGGTCATTCTCCAGCACGGTGGTTATCTGGTCTGTATCCATGTTAGGTGGAGAAGTCACACAGGACGTTGCGCGCCTTGTCCACTTGAATGATGTTGTCAAACTCGGCGTAGCAGATCACATTGACGATGGTCGCCAGGGCTCGTGCAAAGTGGATTTCCAACCGTAAATTGCCTTGCTTGGTCAGGGCCAGCTGATGGTCGTTCTCTAAGGTGGGGGTCAGATCGAAACAGAGCAACGTGTATCCGTTCGCGTAGTCCTCCCGACTGATCATATTCCCTTCGTCCTGGTTGATTTGACCGGTGGCTGTAAACAGGCTCTGATAGGCTCGAATGAAATTCCTCCGCCCAAAGTTCGGGGTTAAGGCCGTGGCTGGCACCTGTTGTCCATCCACATGCAGGGCCACAAAATTGATGCCGAAATGTTTAAAGTCAAACGGATTCTCTGGGTAGGCTCCGCTGAAACTGGTATTTTCCACACAGGCCAGGATCAATCGCTTGGGTAGTTCCCCAGGAACAGGTTTTCTTTGTTGGCGCCCATATTTCCAGCAGGCACAGAGAACACTTTGGTTTGTACACGTCGGATAGGGTACTGGGCTGGTTTTGTTTCCAAGGCTTTCATGTGTCCCAATTGAACGGCTGGATTCGGTTTCACTTTCCGGACATACAGGACTGCGTCTTGGATAACAATCTTATAGTCAGCTGCATGCCCATCTACGTTAGTGGCCATCAAGGCGAAGGTCGGAGGCGCCCGTATCAGTCGGATTTTGATGGGGGTCTTGTTCAAGAGGTACCGGTCTTGCATGAACATGTCTGCATGCAGTCGACCCATCATATCCACCGAGGCACTGTTCGCAGTGAAAGCCTTCCGTTTGTTATATCCCCCATTGTCCGCCGTGTCCATGTGCTCGGCCGTGTCCCTGTAGAATAAAGCGGTTGTCAGCTGAGATTTTTAGCCTCTCGGCCATACGACAACAGTGTCTCGATGTAGGCTCGATAGGGGTACGTGTTGGTGGAGTCACTGATGAGTTTGTAGCTGAGAAAAATATCCACCTGCTGAAACATCGAGTGCAGCCAGAGATTCGTCGGGCCCACCGTTGCTTGGTCAACGATTCTGGTGCCAGCTCCATTGACCACCTTGGCTTTCACATACAAGTAGGTATGGGCTAAATCCACATAGGCCGTATCCGCATTACTGATGGCGAACTCGATGGGCCCGGTTTCGTTGATGCTGGAGAGCGGGAGATGCTCCACCCATAATCCTTGTTCGACACTGGTTTGTGTGGGCGGCACGGTCCACAAATCAAATTCACTGTTGGTGGAGGGGCAGGACTCGGCGTGGATTAAGGCCATGTTTTAAGAAAAGATATCCTTTGTCTTCTTGGATGTGCGTCGTCGCTGGATCGGTCGTCGACTGGTGCGTGATCTCGGTGGGGCAGCTCTTTTATTCCCTACGGTGCGTTGTGCTTTGGCCACCAAGACGCCTCCCGCTTCTTTGGCCCGTCGTTTCAAGGATTCTTTGGGTGCCGTACCCCCCAAGACATCACCGGCCACTTGCAGTCCACTGCGTACCGCTTGTTTGCCGATTGCTTTCACCCCACGCGTCACCAAGGGCGGGAACGTTTTCACAATGCTGCCGAGTATGTTCCCCAGTCCATGTCCTCGTTGCATGCGTGCACCGCTAAAGACCGGAAAGCCACCCCCGGCCTGTTGGGCATAATAGTCGGCATAGCTGCGTGCATCGCACTCGTAAGGTACTTTCATTATGCAAAGTGGGGAGCACGTGCTTGTCGAAAATGCAGTGTCAGCACCACTTTTCCTCGTTCGAATGCCACCGCTCGTCCCGTGTCATCTCTTATATCCACCGTGATCGTGTTGATATCGGTATGTCGTACGGGCAGGTACATGATATGGTTGAAACTGTGGGTGACTTGACCTCCATACGTCTTTTTAATGGGGACCACCCGTAACAGAGGTGTGTTGATATCGCCCACGATGTGGTTATCCACCACGTCCGAGTAGACGTAGAGTCCGTACATACCCGACTTCATATCCATCGGCATCTCGCCATGGTGTTGGGTGGGACCAGCGAACGTCTGTAGAGCGAAACCCAGCATTTGCTGTAGTGTAGGACTGAGTTTCACATTCACGGTATCGGTGAGGGTAAGCTGTGCCTTGTCGTTGTGTACGTTGACATCGAAGAACACGTTTCTCTTGAAGCGCAAGGCTATCAGGCGTGCTGCACTATCCGTCACCCCCGTAGCGCCTTATCATGCATCAGTCTTGACAGCCCACCCATGAACTCTTTGGGGGTATCGTATTGGCCTTCGGACAGGGTGAGTCGGGTGTTTTTGCCTTCGTAGGTCACCTCGTACCACACTTCATTGGCTCGCACGTTGTACCACGAGTAAGGGTATTGGACATCCACGAGGGCACATTTCCAGCGTCCAGGTAAATGTAACGGTTGCGGTAACTGGGTGACGTACTTGGCCACGGTGTTGTCAGGAAACACATCCAGCGAAGTGTTACTGGGTAGGGTCAGGTAAAACATGGCGACTGAGCTGTCCTGCTGCTGCTGTTGGTTTTAATAGGTCTTCCACGCCTTGGGCGGTTGTGTGCGGCGTCGTGTTCGTCGCGGTGACTTGCTACGTGTCACGGATCTGGAGATGTGGGGTGTCTTGATCAAGGGTGTTTTTTTATAGGCGCGAAAAGAAAGTGCCCGTTGTGGTGGTGTTTTGGGGGGTGACTCCGGTTCCCATTCGACTTCCCAAGAAGGTAGTGGGCCACTCGGTGATTGCTGGGTTTGCTGCATAAAGGCCCAGCGGTGGGGGTTCCCCACCAATTCCTGTGGCACATGCATGTCTTTCAAGCCTTGAGCGAAGACCTCCCATCCTCGAGGATCGGTGTGCGATCTGCGTTGACGCATCAGATCATTCACTAAATCCGTCATGTGGGTGCCGGGACCACCTGATTCTGTACCAGGAGTTCGCCTTTATCATTCCAAGTCATGTTAGGATTCTGTTTCATCCGTTGTAATACCAGGCCAGCTTGTTTCTTGAACGAGACAGGTACACTCTTCAGCACTTCGTCTTCCACCCACTGTGGGGCTGTGGGGGCTACCTCACCCGGCTGTTGGAGCGGTGCTGAGGTCAGCGGTCTGTCACGTGGAGGTGGTGGTGGTGGTGGTGGTGGTGGTGCTGTTGCTGGGGTAGACAGGGTTTTGTATTGGTCCATGAACGTCATGTACCGTTGAAGCGTCTCATTGTACCGTTGTGCTTTCTCACTGTCGCTTAACCCCGGTCTCTGTAAGATCTGTTGCATCTCTCCATCGAGGCTGTTTATGGTCTTCACCGTAGGTGGGACAGGGTAGGGTGATTGGAGGTTTTGCAGGAACCGTGGTTCGACGAGGACCATTTTTTTCGTGTGGTTCAATTGTCGGCCGAAGAGTCCACCCAATACTGGACCCAACACGGAAGCGGCCAACGGTGCTAAGATGGCCCCAAGAAAGCCGCCTTTCTGTAACACCTTTTTCTTTTGTGTTTGAGGACCCGCTTGTGGACTAGGGTTCGGAGACCTGTCTTATGCTTGGCCAACTTGGTCTTCTGAGCCGGAGTCAGTGGTACGTTGCCTTTTAACAGGTTGTACCCGATCTCACACAGACAGCGTACAAGGTCAGGGTCCGCACCGCGTACAATGGTTCGGACTAACTCGGGTGGGGCCGTCTTCAATACACGGAGCGTGGGAGCGTGCTTCCGTACTCGCGCAGACATCCTGTACAACTAATGCTAGAACACACAACTCTGCCCTTTTTATCCACCTCACAGACAAAGTCAACCCTGCTGTGGTATTCATTCTTTTTATTATTCCCCATCATCAAACACACAAACCCCAGCTGGGGGCGCCACTGTGGGTGTGTTTACATTATTTTTGCATGTACACGTGGTGGGTCTCTCCGGGAAAGATGCCGGTCCGTAGTCGAAGGTGGTCGGGGGTGGCTTGCTTGAGGTCGAAGAGCATATACCCGTGCTGAGGGGTTGTGGCATCTTTGAAGGCTTCCGACGCAAACGGTGTGCGGCCGGGATACATCTGTCTCGCCAGGTGCAGCAGTTGAGTGGTATCTCTCGGGTTTTTGAAGACCACCAGGTAGTGGGCATTTAAGCTGATATTCCGATGTTCTTTTTTTTTACTGAACAGATTCTGCACAATGTAGATGATGCTGAGCCGTCGATGATGGCTGCCTTTGGTAAAGAGTTGGGTGACCCGTGCATCCGTCTCCGCCATGAGATCATCCACAACCACCAAGGTGTCGGGTTCCAAATCGGCCAGGTTGGGTAGGCCTTCCACGAACGTGATGTGGGGCATTGCTGCATACGCTGCCTGCCATTCTCCGTAACACCACACGACTCGGGCAATGGGTGGGTGATCATGCTGTCGGCGTGTTGAAGGAGCTTCCTGACGAAGTGCGTTTTGCCGGAGCCCGTCGGTCCTGCGATGACGCAGGTGAAGGGATGTTGCCACCGAGGGTCCATGGTTTGAGGTCTATCCGTTGTCGTGGTAACCCGCTCTTGTAAATTTCGTACGAGTGAACTGGAGTGGTGGTGGGTACAACGTCGGTCGTCGGTGTCTGTTCACGTTCAGAGATGGTGCTGGGGGTGGGTACAACGTGGGTGGTCGTCGTCGTTGTCGGTTCACTGTGAGGGATGAAATCCGGTGGGTCTTGAGACGTAGTAGGTGTACTTGGTGTAAGTGTAGAGCTCGACGTGGCTTGTACGCGGGGTGTGGTGGTGGTGGTGACTGGGCTCGATATGACTGGTGCTCCCTGTAGACCCGTTTCACTGATGGCTGGTGTTCTCAGTTGGTTAAGTAACGTACTGACATAGGCTACGTCGTAAAACACACCTCCGTACAACACACTCAGCAGGGTTAGCAATAGCACCCAAAAGCCCACTTGCGCTTTGCGCGTTTTGCGAGACGCTGTCTTCGGAGGCAGCTGCTGTTGGTCCATAGCACTGGGGTCGGACGTGGAATGAAGGAGGACGGCAGTGGTGTCTGGCTTTATAGTCGTTTCACCTGGTTGGCAGCGACCCAGGAATTGAAGGAACTGGGCCAGCCTTGCCATTTTACGAAATGGAACAGTTTGCCACGTCGACGTTCCGTTTTCAAAATCTGCTCCACCGTGTAGTAGTCTTGCTGTGTTTTTACAACAGGCTGTAATTCCGTGTCGTAAAACGTCCCCGGCAACGTTTCGCCTTGGAGATCTTCCAGTTCATAGACTCGCCGCTGTCGGGGTAGGCGCCGTTTAATCAGGAAGTGCTCATCGCTCCAGTTGGGCAAGTAACTTTTCTCGAACTTGCCCTTGACTTTGCTGATCCGTACAGGGTCGCCGACCTTGTACACCGCCTTCGTCGTTCGCTGCGATGGCCTGGGGTACAAGACACGCCGGACTTGGGCTTCATTGCGTTGGGTCACGGTAATGGGGGCTCTCTCTATACTTCGATGATAGGCTCGATTGTAACCCCTCACCAGTTTCGGGAGAACATCGATGTACCGCCTTGTATTCTTATAGGTGAAATATTTATACATGCAGCCTTTGAATGTCCTGTTGAACCTCTCCACCACGGAAGCCTTGGTCTCGTTGTACGTATGGAAGAAAAACACCTTCTGTTTCTTGAGAAAGGCTTGGAACGGTCTGTTGAGAAATTCCGTGCCTTCGTCGGTTTGCAAATACAAAGGTTTGCGCCCGGTCTTGAAGATGTCTTTGAACGCCGCTATGAGATTTGCCCCCGTTTTCGTCCGGATGGGTACCACCCACGCATACTTGGATGGGATATCGATGCACGTCAAGATATACCGATTCTCATCGTTGTGTTTGGCAAAGGCGCTCATATCCACCAAATCCGCTTGCCACTGGGAATCTATTCCTCCCACGATGACCCGGTTCCGTAGAAAATGGCGACGGACAGATCGATGTAAGGTATAGGTGTCTTGTCTTCTTAACCAATCTCGGACTTGAGCACGTTGTACCCCCTGGGGTTTGGCCGCTCGATAAAGAGCCGACAATGCACTATAGGCTGCCGGACTGTCGGGACTGTAGTATAAGTTATCCAACACCTTCTCCCAGCGCTTCATGGTGACAAAATGATGATGGACCCTGGCTCTATCGTTTATTTATAACGGGTATATCTTGGGCCTGAGTTTCTTTCTGATTTTCTTCATGGACTTCCACAGTGGCCATGGTCAATGACCAGTCCAACTCGTCTGATGACCGCTTGATAAGCACTTCATCCACATCCACCACGGCATCTTCCAATGCAGACCATAGATCAGGGTGAAGGGTAAAATGCACTGTACCTCCATCTGGCCGAGCCAATTGAGCAAAGAAAGGGCCGCGTCGGATGTACACATCGTGACACAAGTGGATGAGGTCGCCGTCAAGTTCACCAGACAACACCCGTTTGAATTTGGTCCAGCCCTCTCGGGACAGACGAATGTGAGCCGGGCACGGTTGTGTAGGGTCCGTGTCTCCCACCACCTCCTCCATGATATCGACCTTATCCGCATACACGTGCAGGAAAGCCTCGGGGGTCAAGCTGAAATACGCCAGTACTATATGCTCCGTCATGGTCAGTACGTGAATGGTACCAGATTTCACTGTCTCTCGTATTTATAGGGAGAACCCCGTGAGATCAAAGGATCAGGTGGCCATGTCATTGGGCTGACTGAGTGTAGCGGGGTAATCAATGGCATCGTCGTCGGGTTCATGTAGTTGTTCATGGGGTTCAGCCATTGGCCCCGCGGCTTCATCACGGATTTTTTCTTCTTCTTCATCGTTCTGGCCCGTCATGTGTGTGTGTGGGTGGCTTCATGAGGTGACACTGTCATTCCAGCCTCTGCGCATTCTATACATATAGTATTTTCTCCATCCGCTTTTTTTTCATTAGGTTCATCTAGTGCGTGTTCGATAGCACAAGCCCATGCCAATTGGTGGGGTGATCGATCGTCGGGTATAAATAACTGGTCCACCAGAGGGCCTATTTTCTCCAAGGCTGACCACAGAGAGGGAGTTAGGAGGAAACTTCGGGCCGGCTCTTGGTAGCGTCCCACCCGTGGGTAGAGCGCAGTATGGTATACGTAGTTGGCCTTGTCCAGGTGGATCAGGTGTCCGTCTAACTCTCCGCTCAACACCCGTTTAAACTTAGTCCACCCATCACGCTGTAGTGTCACCGTATTCGATAAAGTCTCAGGGGACGCCCTCCAATCCCCGCCACTATCTTCCACCAGAGTCACATAATCTTCATAAACGTATAATCCCACCTGGTAAGGTGTAAAGGGGAGGATGGCTCGTAGGACGGATGACATGCTTGGTCCAAATGTCGAACGGTGAATGACACACACTCTGTCTGACCCTGGTATTTATAGTGTCAATACCACAGCGCCAGGGTGAATAGGGCACAGACTAGTATGAGGCCAGCCAGCCGGTGCTGGTTGCGGCGTGAGCGCTCGTGGTCCATAGCCCGAGCATCAAGGATGGCTGTCATAGTCCAGTAGTGGTGAGTGATGGCACGCCTCTCCATCAAGTGCACTCTGTGGAGGACCGCTTCTGTGAACTCGTTCAGGATCTGGCGTCGTCCCTCGTTGTCGTCGCCATCTGCAAACATGGACCGGACCACTGCTAGGTAACCCGTGAATGAATTCACCACGGTGGCATACTGTAAAATGCGAGTCGCATGGGGCTGGGTCTCCGCCATGGCTCTGTAGAAATGAAGGTGTGGGATCCAGAGGGACGTGTTTTATAGACCAGATGTAGCTCTGCGGGTATAGTCCGTGATACGTACTATTCTGATGGGTTAGTCCAAAAAAAGGGAGCAACAACAACAACAACAACAACACAGATTACAGATCAATCCTTTTATTATGCGTGAACAACATAGAAATGCATGTACTGACCTGTCTGTGGGAGGTTTCCCCACAATGGCGTTCACCTTCGCGTCTTTTCGTGTACGTCCGTGTCTTTTCGTTAAAGTCCGTGTATCTTCGGTAAAGTCCGTAGGCATTGGGCAAGGAAGCTTTTTCCCGAGAGCGAATCACCGCCAGACATGACTGCATCACCGCGGATGAATACATTCTTGCACTCACTCACACCTCGCAACATTGTCTCATTGGACATTGGACCGTCTGACCTGGAGGTGACCCTTTGACCTTTTGACCCGCGTCCGCGCGCGCACTGCCGGGGATGACGCGCACTTCCGGAGAACTCGCGCGCGCTCGCGCTGCGGGGCGCTGGGGCGGGGCGGGAAAACCCACCGGCGATTGAACATACGGACGTCTAAGAGGAAACATTAGGAACTCTTCTATGTTTGGATGTAGTTTTTAGTGAAAAACCCGGAAGTGACGTCATACAGGGTCCAGTTTTCGACACTGAGTGACCACATCCGACAAAATGGCCAGTTTTCGACACCGGATGTGCCGCCATCTTGAACAACGTGCCGCCACCTTGGATATGTCCCATAATGCACCGGGTCAAAATACTCGCTTCTGATTGGACGAGAGCTCTGGGACGGATTTGAAATACTCGCTTCTGATTGGACGAGACCTCCGTATTGCATCTGCGCATGCGCAGAATGATATTCCTACCGCACACCCAACCCATCAGATGCCCCTTCACGAATGCTTCCCTTAGATACCTCACTCGACCCCATTGGTGCATTAGGG